>QVTF01021574.1:0-7500 GCA_003573665.1 Oxygymnocypris stewartii
TGATATATACAGTGATCTTAATAATCACGTGTGTTGTGTTGTGTTTCAGTCCATCAGAAGAGCTCCGATTCGGTGCTAAAGAGTCAGAGAAGAAGTGTTTGATCATCCTCAACAACGTCACCAGAAACCCCGTGGCCTTTAAGGTGAGACGTCAGCCGATCACGCACGCTGAAGAAATCATCAAATCAAAGAAATCCAGAAAATCAATATTCACGTCTCTTTTGGATTGTGCTTGCCAAGTCCTAATGCATAAGCCTATGAAATCACTGTTATTTGGTCTCAAATTCCGTTATATTTCCCCCCCCCCCCCCCAATTTTTGTCAATTTTTGTCAATTTTTATCAATTTTTATGGATCCAGTTTTTTGGCTTGGTTTTGTTTTGAAAAAAATAATTCTGGATTAATTTTTTTTTTTGGTCCTAGATGTTTTTTCTGGGTTTAATTACATTTTAGTAATCAAAAAGTTTCTAATTAAGTGAAATCATGAAACGTAATGATTTATTAAACGTTTAACCAAAAACATATTTTTAGGAGCCTATGAATTGGGTGTTATTTGTTCTCAGATTCTTCTTTTAGTTTGCCGGGTTGCAGTGAAGGTCTTTCACTGTTATTCACTTCGCTGTTATTCTGTAAATGCTTTGTCCTGATTGGATGCTGCGTCCTTGTCTTCAGTCCCAGATGTGCTGTAATGATGAGTTTGATGTGATGTTGTTGTGTCGTGTGTGTTCAGGTCCGCACCACGGCTCCGGAGAAGTACCGAGTGAAGCCCAGTAACAGCAGCTGTGAGCCCGGAGCCAGCGTGGACATCGTGGTCGTGGTTTCACTTCATGGAGGTGAATAGTCTGTTTATATACGTGTCATGTGACCATTGACTGACGGAGAACTCCCAACATGCAAATGTGTTCAATACAAATATACACATACATTTCTGTTCATTTAAGAAAACATTTGTATGTTCTCAGCTCTCTGTGTCAGTGAATGGTCTTTTTTATGTTAATATATATGTATAGAGTAGAGATATGCATACACACACATATATAATATTTGCATCTAAGGGTTTCGGCTGACAGAAAGGTGTGTGTGTGTGTCTCTGTGTGTGTGTGTGTGTGTGTGTGTGTCTCTGTGTGTGTGTGTCTCTGTGTGTGTGTGTGTGTGTGTGTGTGTGTGTGTGTGTGTGTGTGTGTGTCTGCGTCCATCCGTGTGTGTGTCTGCCTCCATCCGTGTGTGTGTCTCTGTGTGTGTCTCTGTGTGTGTGTGTGTGTGTGCGTGTGTGTGTGTCTGCGTGCGTGTGTCTGTGTGTCTGCGTGCATGTGTGTGTGTGTGTGTGTATCTCTCACTGTCTGTCTGTGTGTATCTCTCTGTGTGTGTGTGTGCGTGCGTGTGTGTCTCTCTGTGTTGTGTGTGTGTGTGTGTGTGTGTGTCTGTGTGTGTGTGCGTCTGTGTGTCGGTGTCGGTGTCTGTGTCTGTGTGCGCGTGTGTCTGTATCTGTGTGTGTGTGTGTCTCTGTGTCTGTGTCTCTGTGTCTCCGTGTGTGTGTGCGTGCGTGCGTGCGTGTGTGTGTGTGCTAGGCTTCCAGGCGTCTCCTCAGGACCGGTTTCTGGTCATGGCAGCAGAGATGGAGAGCAGCGGTGGAGCCGGCGTCTCAGAGCTCGCTCAGTTCTGGAAGGAGGTTTCTAAAGCCAAAGTCTCGGAGCACAGGTGACGTCTGTCACACACCCGCTGCATTCTGGGAACACCGGCTCTCGCTCACGAATACAGCAAAATCTGCACATGAACGGTTTTCACAAATAAATATTATTATGAAATATATACAAATTTCAAAGTACAACAAAAATATTCTGGTTATAGTTAACTGTAAATTAAAATAAAGAAATAATGTAAGTACCTCATTATTAGTGAATTATTAATAATTATTTATTAAATAAAAATAAGAATGACAAAAATATTAGTTATATTTTACTGTAAAATAAGATTTAGGAAAAATAATGATAATAACCACATTATTAAATAAAAATAAAACAACAAAAAGTGTAATACTTCAGTGTAAAATAAAAAAAACTTTAACTAAATTCATAATGGTAAAGTTACAGTACAAATATTGATGTCTTTATTTTCATGCTAAGCCATTGAATTCATATTTTTGACAGAAAGCCACACGGAGGACTGTTGATAATCGCTGCTCATTACGAGCTAAATGTACGTTAAAGTTCCCTGAGTAACGAGCCGCTGGCGTGTAAATGAACAGAGCTTCACGATAAACACACCTGAGATCACACGTCTGATGACTGAATAACGTCTGTTTCCTCAGGCTGCGCTGTCACGTCCTCGAGAGCCCCCAGGTCTATTCTGAGCAGCTCGTTTGAGAGTCCGTCAGTAACGAGCCACGGCCCTCAGGACCTGCAGAGCACGGTGAGACACGTCCAGACCAGACACACAGACCACAACATGCGTGAGACACGTCCAGACCAGACACACACACCACAACATGCGTGAGACACGTCCAGACCAGACACACACACCACAACATGCGTGAGACACGTCCAGACCACAACATGCGTGAGACACGTCCAGACCACAACATGCGTGAGACACGTCCAGACCAGACACACACACCACAACATGCGTGAGACACGTCCAGACCAGACACACACACCACAACATGCGTGAGACACGTCCAGACCAGACACACACACCACAACATGCGTGAGACACGTCCAGACCAGACACACCGACCACAGCATGCGTGAGACACGTCCAGACCAGACACACACACCACGACATGCGTGAGACACGTCCAGACCAGACACACAGACCACAGCATGCGTGAGACACGTCCAGACCAGACACACACACCACAACATGCGTGAGACACGTCCAGACCAGACACACAGACCACAACATGCGTGAGACACGTCCAGACCAGACACACACACCACAACATGCGTGAGACACGTCCAGACCAGACACACACACCACAACATGCGTGAGACACGTCCAGACCAGACACACAGACCACAGCATGCGTGAGACACGTCCAGACCAGACACACACACCACAACATGCGTGAGACACGTCCAGACCAGACACAGACCACGACATGCGTGAGACACGTCCAGACCAGACACACAGACCACAACATGCGTGAGACACGTCCAGACCAGACACACAGACCACAACATGCGTGAGACACGTCCAGACCAGACACACAGACCACAACATGCGTGAGACACGTCCAGACCAGACACACACACCACAACATGCGTGAGACACGTCCAGACCAGACACACACACCACAACATGCGTGAGACACGTCCAGACCAGACACACAGACCACAGCATGCGTGAGACACGTCCAGACCAGACACACACACCACAACATGCGTGAGACACGTCCAGACCAGACACACAGACCACAACATGCGTGAGACACGTCCAGACCAGACACACAGACCACAACATGCGTGAGACACGTCCAGACCAGACACACAGACCACGACATGCGTGAGACACGTCCAGACCAGACACACACACCACGACATGCGTGAGACACGTCCAGACCAGACACACAGACCACAACATGCGTGAGACGCGTCCAGACCAGACACACAGACCACAGCATGCGTGAGACACGTCCAGACCAGACACACAGACCACAACATGCGTGAGACACGTCCAGACCAGACACACACACCACAACATGCGTGAGACACGTCCAGACCAGACACACACACCACAACATGCGTGAGACACGTCCAGACCAGACACACAGACCACAGCATGCGTGAGACACGTCCAGACCAGACACACAGACCACAACATGCGTGAGACACGTCCAGACCAGACACACAGACCACAACATGCGTGAGACACGTCCAGACCAGACACACAGACCACAACATGCGTGAGACACGTCCAGACCAGACACACAGACCACGACATGCGTGAGACACGTCCAGACCAGACACACACACCACGACATGCGTGAGACACGTCCAGACCAGACACACAGACCACAACATGCGTGAGACGCGTCCAGACCAGACACACAGACCACAGCATGCGTGAGACACGTCCAGACCAGACACACAGACCACAACATGCGTGAGACACGTCCAGACCAGACACACAGACCACAGCATGCGTGAGACACACCACAACATGCTCTGGAGATTTAAGAGGACTGTGTTTCAGGCCAGCGGAGAGAACACGTTCATCTGAACATTAGATACAGCCCGGTCCAAAACTCTTGACATATTAAGAGTGCACGGTTTATACAGAGCGGCTCTGGATTTCTCTTTTTATCGCTCAATATATAATGGAAGAATATTTCAGAAATAACTAAAGATCAAATCAAAATATAAAAAAAAATATTTTTGATCTCACAATTAAGATTTTGTTTTCTGTCTGTGATTAATCAGCTGCTGAAGTATGCTCTGAACACGTTCATCTCTTGTGAATGATTGATTCGTGTGTTTTCTGTCTGTGAGTAATCAGCTGCTGAAGTATGCTCTAAACACGTTCATCTCTTGTGAATGATTGATTCGTGTGTTTTCTGTCTGTGAGTAATCAGCTGCTGAAGTATGCTCTAAACACGTTCATCTCTTGTGAATGATTGATTCATGTGTTTTCTGTCTGTGAGTAATCAGCTGCTGAAGTATGCTCTAAACACGTTCATCTCTTGTGAATGATTGATTCGTGTGTTTTCTGTCTGTGAGTAATCAGCTGCTGAAGTATGCTCTAAACACGTTCATCTCTTGTGAATGATTGATTCGTGTGTTTCTGTCTGTGAGTAATCAGCTGCTGAAGTATGCTCTAAACACGTTCATCTCTTGTGAATGATCGATTCGTGTGTTTTCTGTCTGTGAGTAATCAGCTGCTGAAGTATGCTCTAAACACGTTCATCTCTTGTGAATGATTGATTCGTGTGTTTTCTGTCTGTGAGTAATCAGCTGCTGAAGTATGCTCTAAACACGTTCATCTCTTGTGAATGATTGATTCGTGTGTTTTCTGTCTGTGAGTAATCAGCTGCTGAAGTATGCTCTAAACACGTTCATCTCTTGTGAATGATTGATTCGTGTGTTTTCTGTCTGTGAGTAATCAGCTGCTGAAGTATGCTCTAAACACGTTCATCTCTTGTGAATGATCGATTCGTGTGTTTTCTGTCTGTGAGTAATCAGCTGCTGAAGTATGCTCTAAACACGTTCATCTCTTGTGAATGATCGATTCGTGTGTTTTCTGTCTGTGAGTAATCAGCTGCTGAAGTATGCTCTAAACACGTTCATCTCTTGTGAATGATTGATTCGTGTGTTTTCTGTCTGTGAGTAATCAGCTGCTGAAGTATGCTCTAAACACGTTCATCTCTTGTGAATGATTGATTCGTGTGTTTTCTGTCTGTGATTAATCAGCTGCTGAAGTATGCTCTAAACACGTTCATCTCTTGTGAATGATCGATTCGTGTGTTTTCTGTCTGTGATTAATCAGCTGCTGAAGTATGCTCTAAACACGTTCATCTCTTGTGAATGATTGATTCGTGTGTTTTCTGTCTGTGATTAATCAGCTGCTGAAGTATGCTCTAAACACGTTCATCTCTTGTGAATGATTGATTCGTGTGTTTTCTGTCTGTGAGTAATCAGCTGCTGAAGTATGCTCTAAACACGTTCATCTCTTGTGAATGATCGATTCCTGTGTTTTCTGTCTGTGAGTAATCAGCTGCTGAAGTATGCTCTAAACACGTTCATCTCTTGTGAATGATTGATTCGTGTGTTTTCTGTCTGTGAGTAATCAGCTGCTGAAGTATGCTCTAAACACGTTCATCTCTTGTGAATGATCGATTCGTGTGTTTTCTGTCTGTGAGTAATCAGCTGCTGAAGTATGCTCTAAACACGTTCATCTCTTGTGAATGATCGATTCGTGTGTTTTCTGTCTGTGATTAATCAGCTGCTGAAGTATGATCTAAACACGTTCATCTCTTGTGAATGATTGATTCATGTGTTTTCTGTCTGTGAGTAATCAGCTGCTGAAGTATGCTCTAAACACGTTCATCTCTTGTGAATGATCGATTCGTGTGTTTTCTGTCTGTGATTAATCAGCTGCTGAAGTATGCTCTGAACACGTTCATCTCTTGTGAATGATTGATTCGTGTGTTTTCTGTCTGTGAGTAATCAGCTGCTGAAGTATGCTCTAAACACGTTCATCTCTTGTGAATGATTGATTCGTGTGTTTTCTGTCTGTGAGTAATCAGCTGCTGAAGTATGCTCTAAACACGTTCATCTTCTTGTGAATGATTGATTCGTGTGTTTTCTGTCTGTGAGTAATCAGCTGCTGAAGTATGCTCTAAACACGTTCATCTCTTGTGAATGATTGATTCGTGTGTTTTCTGTCCCTCAGCTGATGCGTGTGATGGCGAGTAACTCTCGTCTGGAGCAGAAGCTGGACTCGTGTCTGTGGACTCAGAAGGTTCTTCTTCTCATGGTGGCGTTTCTATTGGCCCTCACGGTGTCGCTCTGGACGTCATGAAGCTCGTCTGACCCGCCACCGACCGTCCAACACAGACTGTATCTCACAGACAACAAGCTGAATCAGAATAAACCACGCTTTCATTTATACAGACTTCTTAGAAGATCATGCAAATGGAATTAACTCACTCGGATTTTAATATTATATATAGTATTTTATAAAAGTATGAATGTGTGAATAATAAAAAAAGACACTTTTGTTATGCATCACTGTGCTTTTTTAATGCAAATGACTGAATCTGCTTTAGCGTGATCTGTTTGTACAAAAACTAATTAAGGTTAACTAGTTTGGAATAAATTGTAAAGCATGTGTAAATTGTGTTTATTGTCTTACTTGAAGTAAAAAAAAATCACTTATTGAATATGTCCTGATTGGTCAATTAACATCATCCAAGATCAGGATGAGTTTGTTTCTTCATCAGGTTTGTAGAAATGTGTCTCAGTAATGGATGCTCTGCAGTGAATGGGTGCCGTCAGAATGAGAGTCTGATAAAAACATCACAATAATCCACAGTCCATCAGTTAACATCTGGAGAAGACAAAAGATGAAACTAATTCAGCATTAAGACGTTTTTAACCCTAAGAAACTAGATTAAAGCTTATATATGTGTATTTTATTTGAAGTTATGATTTTTTTCCTACTGTAATATCACGGCTGAGAACCAAACCATTTCAGAAATATCACATTTATAACAACCCTAGTTTTTTTGAGAGCTAGCTTGCTTGTTGTGATGATATGAGCAGTCTGTGATGAGGTTGTAGTCATCAGATCAGATGTTGATGGAGGCGGTGTTTTATGGTGTGTGTGATGGAAGTTGGTCTCACACTGACACCTGCTGCTGAAGAGGAGCATCACACACACTCTCTCTCTCTCAGACACACACACACACACACTCTCTCTCTCTCAGACACACACACACACACTCTCTCTCTCTCTCAGACACACACACACACTCTCTCTCTCAGACACACACACACACTCTCTC
>QVTF01021574.1:12500-20000 GCA_003573665.1 Oxygymnocypris stewartii
GCTTTTTATACCTGATAACAAAACACTACTCCACAATTCAGCTGAACACACTTTAGTGTTAATCACAATACATGGCCAAGCAAGCGCCGACACTGACAAGGTATTACACATATTAAACATGGTCCTGGCTCTTCTGAGCTCTATCATTACAGTGGGTGGGTGTTTCTGTTCAACAGTCCAAAACACATCAAATAAAGCATGCATCCGTTATGAAACATGCCTCACGTGGCTCCGGGGGGGGGGGTGAATAATGGCCTCCTGTAACGAATCCTTGAATGAAAAGAAAGAATGCAAAAATGCAAGGATTGGCTACAGTTTTGGGCTGTTGAACAGAAACAGCCACCCACTGTAATGATAGAGCTCAGAAGAGCCAGGACCATGTTTAATATAACTCTGATTGGATTGGTCTGAAAGGAGACAGTCATATACACCTAGGATGCCTCGAGGGGGAGTGAAACACAGACTAATCTTCACTTTTGGGTGAACTAACTCTTTAAAACAGTAGTTTGGGTTAAAAATGAACCCTAGCTGAAAATGTGCTCACCTTTACATCTTCTGAGATGAGTTTGTTTCTTCATCAGGTTTGTAGAAATGTGTCTCAGCAATGGATGCTCTGCAGTGAATGGGTGCCGTCAGAATGAGAGTCTGATAAAAACATCACAATAATCCACAGTCCATCAGTTATCATCTGGAGAAGACAAAAGATTAAACTAATCCAGCATTAAGACGTTTTTAACTCAAATACGAGTCCATAATAACTCTTCCTCCAGAGAAAGGTGTTCTGGTCTGAATCAGGAGAGAAATCTGCTCAGATCAAGCAGCGTTTACAAGACAAAACAGCTCTAAACATATATGTGGCTGGATTGTGATGTGATAGACAACAGCAGATGCACTTTTTCCATCGGTTCGGACTCTTAATCTGACGGCACCCATTCACTGCAGAGCATCTATTACTGTGACACTGATGCAGAGACACATTTCTCCAAATCTGATGTAGAAACACACTCCTCTACATCTGTGATGACCATGTTCAGCTAATTTTACAAGCAATTTTTAAGTGAAAATAGTTTTAAAGTAAATCCTCCACTAATTGAGTTCATACCCCGGGTGTGATTGATCTCAGATGATCTCAGATGATCCCGTGTTTTAATGCAGTGACGTCGCTGCTGAAGGGTCAACAGGGCATCTACACCGAGAACGAGAGACGACTCGGATCCGAGATCAAAATACGCTTCTTTAAGATCATGCTGGTGTTCGTCATTTGGTACGAAACTCTCGAAGAGATTCACATCCTCCTCTTTAAGTACTCTTGAACTTTTCATAATCTGAAGGTTCTCTTAAAGAAACAGTTCAATCAATAATGAATACATGATCAGTGATTCTGTGCTCTTCATCACGGCAGCTGGCTGCCCAACATCATCAACGAGAGTCTGCTGTTTTATCTGGAGACGCAGGACGATGTTAAAGCCGGCGGTCTGAAGAACGTCCGTAACGCCGCGCTCATCACGTGGTTCATAATGGTGAGTGTTTCTGTTATGCACCGAATCACATGACAGCGGGTTATATTTCTGTCCATCATATGCGTGTCACTATTATGTATTATGATATTTCGAGAGTGAATCCAGCATAAATATGTGAATGTCATTCCCCAATTTTACAGCATGTATGTGACTCAAAAACAAAAGATTAAAGCAAATTTTGAATAAAAACAAAATAGAAAAATAATCTTGTTTAGCCTTTGAATTAAGATTATTTTTCTTACACCATTGGCAGATATTTTTTCATAAAACAAGACATAATATCTGAAGCCATTTCACTTCCAATAAATGCATCTTGATTCAAGAACGTTTCAATATTTATACGCGTGGTGTGCAACAAACGTCTAAACGAACGTCGTTTACAAATAAACAGTTCTGTAAATGAGAAATAAAGGAAGTTATCACGTAAACCAGGGGTTGTGGAGTATTTGACAAAAGCTTAGAGGATTTAAGTTCATCTGTAAACATTATTTTATGCATAAAGTAAAAAAAAGCCAGTTTTATAATACAAATGAATCAACCCATTAGCTTAAATAAAGCAACCCTTTATGATGGGTGTAATAAATACCCAATTTACTGGGTGAAATGAACCCGTCCTATATTTACCCAGCGCTTGGGTTAAAAACGACCCAGTGTGGACCTTACTTGAGCGAGATTGGTTAAACGCATCTGTCCTCAGGCGGTCCTGAACCCCATGCAGGGGTTCCTCAACACGCTGGCGTTTCACGGCTGGACGGGGCTGAACGTGGACTTCGGCCGGAGACGGCGCGAGCTGCCCTGGGACTCGGCCTCCACGTCGCTGGCGGGTGGATACACGGCCGTCGCCGGATCGGCGCTGCTCTACCAAAGCCATGTGCAGGAGATCAAGAAGAACCTGAGCGCCAACGGACAGCAGCATCAGCAGCAGGTCTCAGACGCCATCAGTGTCCAGTCTGAAGGTAACGGAGCGCAGCGGGAACACAGACACGCACCTTACACAGCCTGCTGATCGCCGTTTCACTGTCACATCTGTAGAGTATACATCTTCAAATCAGACCTCAGCTGTATTTGTACGTGGAAGAAATAAACAAATGAGGTTTTGAAAATCTCTTCTGATCCCCAAGACTGCATTTATTTGATCTAAAATATTGTGACATATTATTGCAATTTCAAACAACTATGTTCAAAAACATCCATTAGTATTTGTTGTCTTCCTCTATTGAGTCAGCCCAATGAACCGTATGGTAAAAGGTTATGAAATTTGGCACGCTGATTGAGGACAGTATTAATATTAAACACACCAAATTTGGAGCCTCTAGCACAAACTCTCCAGCGCCACCAACAGTTCAGAGTTGCACTCGTGTTTATGCTAATAACTTTGAAACATAAGGTCTAGAAATATTTTTTCTTCCGCCATGAAATTTACATTTGCTAAATTAAATGTACATTTCAATGGGTTAAAAGTTGTCAATTTTCAATTAAATGCAAAACATATTTTTTTCAAACTCTGATTTTCACCAAAATGGGCTCAGATCATCTTCAGACCATATTCACCCCAGACTTGGTGTGTGTTATATCAACCATGACCTGAGGAGAGATGCACGGTTTCGGCACAGCACCACCTAGCTGTCAGGAGATATAAAATGGCTATTTTTGCTTATGACTTATGAACGGTTTGGCTAAATGGGTCTCTTTAGATTCGCCATTTTGAATTTTGTCGTAAAATACCATATTTTATAAACACTTTGGCGTATGGTCATGCCAAGAATATCAATTATGCCATAAATGGCTGAGCTTCCCGTCTGCCATTTTGTTTTTCTTTGAACCCTTATTTCATATTACTAGTGATTGTAGTTATGATTTTTAATTCAAATCAAATGTCTTTAATTACTTATTGTTGCACTTAATCTAATGCATTCTGCCTTGCGTTCTTCTGTAGTGCTTGGCCCATTCATTTCTATATGTTTAAACTATAATTTATTTCTGTGTATTTTCAGCATCAGAAATCATAATAATATACTGATTCGCTGCTCGAGAAACATTTCTGATTATTATTAATGTTGAAAACAGTCGTGCTGCACAATATTTCTGAGGAAACCGTGACGCATTTTATTTTTCAAGATTCACAGATGAATAAAAAGTTCAAAATATTTTTTTAGATATAAATATTTGTTTTTTTTGCATTATAAATGTCTTTGTATTTTGATCAATTCAATGCAACCTTGATGAATAAAAGTAAGATTATTTTTTTTTACCCCCAATTTTTGAATGGTCGCAGCATATTATTATGATTTCTGAAGATCATGTGACACTGAAGACTAGAGTAATAATGCTGAAAATACAGCTTTGATCAATGCAAAAAATGACATTTTACTATATATTCATATAGAAAACTACGGTGGCTGTGAGAGCTCAATGCGCTGCACCTTCAAAAAACACGCAAAACTAAAATTAACCATGTTTTATTAATTTCCATTTGTAAAACCACAGTTGTATAAATACCATGTTAGTGTAGTAAATCCACGGTTCATTTGTGCTTTAACTATAGCAATTTGTGATATAATAAATGTATTAATTTTAATAGTAAAACCATAGGCTATGGTTATTGTTTGTAAGGTAAGTTAGCCAGCTTACAGTAGTTGTGTATTTAGGCTAATAATAATAATAATAAAGCAGATAATGAATCATATGATCAGGATATTAAAATAAATCAGTGCTGCTCACTTGCAGCATGTTTCTTGTTTGCGTTGAGAGTATTTACAGCACGCGTTATCAAATTTATGAATATGTTTTTAATCTGCAGGTGTTTTTTTTCATTTGCAGTGTGTTGAGCTCTTTTGGCCACCGTAGGGAAATTAAACTGTTATAATATTTCACAAATTCAACTGTATTTTTTATTAAATAAATGCAGTTTTGGTGAGCAGAAGAGACATCTTTCAAACTAAAATCTTAAATATATCTTAGAATATACATCTGTTAGGACAGCACAAATAAACCGACTTACCGCAGGAGGAGAAATACGTCTCATATTATCAGTTTTTTTTATTTAAACTATACAACTTTCATTCAAATTATTAACTTGCTTGAACAACAACACTTTATAAGATTTTATGAATACTTTTATGGTCTGTATCTTGTATACAAGTGTATTTTGTCACTTGTTATAAATGTGTTTATACTTACAACATGTGAAAACATCTGGTAAAATACACTCAATATTCAAGACACAGTTATGACAAGTGTTTATCTAATGAAGTGATGCTGCTCGAGTAAATATTAAATGTGTCCCTGGAGCACAAAACCAGTCATACGGTTGAGATTGAGATTTATGCATCATCTGAAAGCTGTATAAATAATATTTCCATTGATGTATGGTTTGTTGTGATCGGACAATATTTGTAAATCTGAAATCTGAGCGTGCAAAAAAAATCTAAATATTGAGAAAATCTCCTTTAAAGTTGTTCAAATTAAGTTCTTAGCAATGCATATTACTAATCAAAAATTAAGTTTTGATATATTTATGGTAATACATTTACAAAATGTCTTCATGGAACATGATCTTAATATAATAATGATTTTGGGCATAAAATAAAAATTTATAATTTTGACCCATTGTTGCTTATTGCTACAAATATACTTATGCTGCTTATGGCTCCAGGGACACATTTGGAGATTTTTAATTGGAAAGTAAGATATAAATACTCGATAACGATTAGTCTAAACTGTTTATTTGTAGCAATAGCCAACAATACATTGTATGGGTCAAAATTATACATTTTTCTTTTATGCCAAAATCATTATTATATTAAGATCATGTTCCATGAAGATATTTAGTACATTTCCTACCGTAAATATATCAAAACTAAATTTTTGATTAGTAATATGCATTGCTAAGAACTTCATTTGAACAACTTTAAAGATGATTTTCTCAATATTTAGATGTTTTTGCACCCTCAGATTCCAGATTTACAAATATTGTCCAATCCATACATCAATGGAAATATTATTTATTAAGGTTTTCCGTGTAAATCTCAATTAAAAAACAAATTGACTGTTATGACTGGTTTTTGGTCCAAGGTCCGCTTGTCTCTGTCTCACTCACTCACTCACACACACACACAGTCAGTCACACACTGACACACACACAAAAACACAGTCACACACACACACAGTCAGTCACACACACATTCAGTCAAACACACACACACACACACACAGTCACACACACACACACACACACACACACACACACACACACACACAGTCTCACGCACACACACACAGACACACACACACACACACACACACAAAAACACACAGTCACACACACACACACAGTCAGTCACACACAGTCAGTCAAACACACACAGTCAGTCAGTCAGTCAGTCAGTGAGACACACACACACTCTCTCTCTCACACACACAGACACACACACACACACACACACAAAAACACACAGTCACACACACACACACGCACACACAGTCAGTCACACACAGTCAGTCAAACACACACAGTCAGTCAGTCAGTCAGTCAGTGAGACACACACACACTCTCTCTCTCACACACACACACACACACACACACACACACAGTATTAAAATGCAGCATCAGGGATGGCATGAACTAGTCTTCTCTGTCTCGTCTCACAGATTCAGAGTCTAGTACAGTAGAAATCCACATCTCCAGTGAGCAGCGAGAGTTTGAGGAGGTCGAGCCCAACGGAGCATCACTGGAGACTTCTACACGCTGAACGTCTCAAACACGCGCTCTCATACTCTCCGACTTCTGATTCACAACGAACAAAACAAGCCTTCATGCATCACTCACTTCTGTGTCCTGGCCTGTTCGTGCGGCTGACACAACACGTAATTCAGTACAAAACAAGTGCAAATAGAATTGGTGTCTTTATAAAGTCATTCATCAAAGGATCACACTGTAATAATGCACTATTATACAGCACATGGAGATTGTGTAGACATAGCTGTTGCTGCTGTACTCATTTTACCCTTAATTAAATTATACGCATTAAACATTCTTCAATTTACGCTGTCATTAAAGATGAAGTGTGTCATTTTTTTGGTCTACTTGGTCGGTTGACTTACTGAATATGGCACAAATTAATTCATTTAGAGACAAAAAATAATATTTTACCACTCTGGTAAAAACATAACATGCACTAAAGATAAAAACTAAAGTTTGGAATATATTAAATGAAGTATTTTCTTCTTACAAAGACTGCGTTTATTTGATCAAAAATTACCATTCTGAAATATTATTATAATTTGAAAATAATTTTCTATGTTAACATTTTTAAAACGAATTAATAATTGTATTGATCAAGAATGAATTAGTAACAGTAAAGACATTTATAATGTTATAAAATATTTCTATTTCAAATAAACGCTGTTTTAACAGATTTGCACAAAAAAGAGCTATTTTAAAATTTCACAACTTTTACTGTATTTTTGACCAAATAAATGCAGCCTTGATAAACACAAGTGACTCTTTTAAAAATATGAATTATTCCAAACTTTTGACAGTTATTCCAACATTTCTGTCATGTACTTTCACATGCAAGTTAAATGAATCAAACACGACGGATTGTAATATTAAAATAGAGAGCTTTATTTGAGCCTCTGAATGAGAGACGTTGAGATACAGTTGTCCATGAAACAGATCTGAACGTTCATCAAACACAAGCGCATATGATAAACGCGTTAGAAAAACACATCAGGTGTGTGCTGAAAACGAGAAGCGATGAAGTGATGAACTAGGGTTCATCTGATAACAAAAAGTGTCTGTTTAACGCAAATTCACCTTCTCATCATTTAAATTTGACGATGCATGGTTTCTGTTTCTGCAGTGTTGTGTTGAGAAGCTCCGCCCACGCTGAGACCTCATTGGTCCAAATATTTGATTGGCGGGTCTCCACGGTAGTTTCATATTCAGCGTGGAAGGACAAAAAAAACTTCATAAACG
>QVTF01021574.1:25000-45000 GCA_003573665.1 Oxygymnocypris stewartii
AACACACTTGTCGAAGGAGCCGCTGGCCAGGAACCTGCCGTCCGGACTGAAGGCCACGCTGTAGACGGGCTCCTGGTGTTTGGTGAGCGTGTGGGTGCAGACGCCTCGATCCACGTCCCACAGTCTCACCGTGGAGTCGAAGGAGGCGCTGAGGAGCAGAGCAGCGGGGGGGCATGTTAAACACTCACACGTCAGACACCGAGCGTGATTTAGTCTGTTTAGATCCGGCTCTTTCAATACTTTAGATCCCACAAATATGATCATGTAATCCTAAAATCAAGAACTCATCAATAAAGTTTCTTCTCTGAAAAATTATTAATATGCCTAAATCATTATTTGGAAAATATTATAATTGCATCTATTAAGATAAAAAAAAAAAAAAAATCCACTCACTATAGTACTGTATAGTTATGCATTATTGTTATAAATATGCCTAAATCATTATTTGGAAAATATTATCATTTCATCTATTAAGTATATAAATAATCTTTTTTTTACACACTATAATACTCCATATTGTATTTTTGTTTGTAAAATTAAAATCTAACATTAATTTAAATGAATTACAATTTAAAGATTACATAATTAATTTAATTATACATATATTGCTTTCAAAGCTTTTTAATCTAATTCAATATATTTAATGTAATTTTGTATTATTTATTTTAATCTAATTGTTCTTTATTTTTCAGCTTTTCATTTATTTGAATTTAACTGATTTTAGTCATTTTTAAATGTATTTTCATCTAATTATATTAAACCAATTTAATATCATCTGTTTTAATTTATTAGAATCTAATTGTTATTAATTATATTCTTTTTTGTTAATTTATTTAATCATTTTTTTATTCTTATTTTAACAAATTTAATTTAATGTTTTATTTATTTAAAATCGTACTTATTTTTCTGTTTTATTACTTAATTTACTTTAATATTCTTATGTTTATTTAAATCTAATTTTGTTTTTATTTTTTATCAGCAATTTTTTTCTTAATTTATTTTAATATCATTTAATTATTTAATATATTTCCCTAATGTATTTTATTGAATTTAATTATTTAAATCTGATTTATTATTAATTAATATTCTCATCAGAGCACTTATTCTCATCAGAGCACTGATTCTCCTCTAGCTGATGAGGTAGCGTTAGCAGGTGGACGGGACGTTACCTGGCTAGCAGCATGTTAGCGTTGGGATTGTCGCTCCCGGTGCCGGTCGGGCTCCATTTGATCGTGTAAATCTCTTTATTGTGCGCCTCAAGATTGTGAACGCATGAATCCTGCTTCATACTCCAGATCTGCCGTGAGAGAAACACCATTTGATCATATTTAATAACCACTTTCATTATGCATTTGCTATAAATCCGTTTTTACTGATCACAGGAACCGTAAAAATGAATATTGGGACGTAGTTCCTACCTTTAGCGTCATGTCGTCTGAGCAGGACGCCAGCAGCATCCCCGACGGATCCCATTTAATGGCGTTCACTTCATTCTGCAAGCAAACAAACGTGTTTATCTGCTGCCGGAGAACAGTAAACCCTGTGAGTGAGTGAGTGAGTGAGTGTGTGCTGCTCACCGTGTGCCCTTGGAAGGTCTTGAGCGGACGCTCACTTCCCAGGCGGCACACATGGATGCACATGTCAGTGCTGCAGGAGGCGAAGGTGCTGTTGTTCTGCCAGTCCACGTCCAGCGCCGGAGCTGCAAGAGTTCACCACATCAGCATTTCATCTGATTAAACTAGTGTCAGATACACAGGAGCCAAAATAAGAGTCCGAGTCACTAACCCGCCAAAATAAGAGTCCGATTCACTAACCCTCCAAAATAAGAGTCCGAGTCACTAACCCTCCAAAATAAGAGTCCGAGTCACTAACCCTCCAAAATAAGAGTCCGAGTCACTAACCCTCCAAAATAAGAGTCCGAGTCACTAACCCTCCAAAATAAGAGTCCGAGTCACTAACCCTCCAAAATAAGAGTTTGAGTCACTAACTCGCCAAAATAAGAGTCTGATTAACTAACCCTCCAAAATAAGAGTCTGATTCACTAACCCTCCAAAATAAGAGTTTGAGTCACTAACCCTCCAAAATAAGAGTCTGAGTCACTAACCCGCCAAAATAAGAGTTTGAGTCATAAAACTCACCTGAATGAAATGGAAACTGCTGCTTGGCTTCACCTGTGTGAGCGTCCCAAATGATTGTCGTCTGCAGCAGGATGAGAAACGACATAAATGAATGATTGCAGAAAAAAGGTCAGGTAATAATTCTCTCCCTCTGAATGCATTGCACAGCTCAAAGCAATAAAAAACATGGATCTTGCAATGCACAGATCACTGGTTCGATTCCCTGCGACTGCACAAACTGATTCAATTTACAACATGAATGCAATGCAAGTTTTTATTGATGTGAGAAGGTTCAGACACTCAATGATGCTCCAGAAGGAAAAACCATGCATCAAGAGACGGGGTGAAATCTTTTTGAATTTGAAATCAGGGTAAATTTAACTTATTTGGTCTTCTAGGACACATAACTATCTCAGGGTACCCCCGGGATCCTCCAAATGAAATTCAAGGCTTTTTAAGGCCTTTTTAATACCATTTCAAATGAAATTCAATGCCAACTTTATACCCATTCCGAAAGAAGTGTGAGGGGAAAATGTCAAATCTGTATACATTTTGAACCCTAGAAAATAATTATGTACAAGTAGGCTACTTGAATTAAATAAAACATTTTATTTAAATTATCAGTTATATTTAATACATACGCAACAGCGTAACACACATTTGGTTCTCGACCCAGCAATGACCACAAAAAGGCAAAGCGAAGATTTTGGATTTTGTGAGATTACAGAAATCCTCCCTTCTTGCTGGCACATTGTGGAAAATTGTATGCAGAGCTCTTAGGAACTTCTCCATATGCCAGTCGGTGAATCCACATTTGACAGCATTATGGAGAGTATGCAGGCCACAACTCCCCACCACTGCCAGCTGAGCACCCCCAAAATGCTCTGCATGCTCCTGCTGCAGCATCTCAAAAAAACGCCAATTAACATTGGGTCCATCCATAGACACAGAGACCATCTTCCTCAAGTCAAGGTCACATACACACTCCTAAAAGACATGAAAAGCAAATTTTAAACAAACACATATTATATAGCCTACTTAATTAGTTAGTGTGATGGAGGTTGGGGCCTCAAGGTTAAAGGGTTCTGTCTGAGTGGTGAGATACAGGTTCAGACCTGCAAACTCACAACTGGTGAAAAGGTGACATGTTTACGAAGTAATTTGTTGTAGGGGGGTCTGGGGCATTATCCCCCATGAGACAATTTTTATGATTTAAACATGTAAATGAAGCATTCTGGTGCATTTCTGACAAGAAAACATTTTGCTTCAAGTAAAAAAATAAAAAAATAATTGAAACAATTTGATATCATATTAATTAAGTTGGGGCCTATCAGGTACAGTACATAACAAGAAAAAAATCTCTCTCAAATAATGCTGTAAAGTAAACCATAAGGAACCCCAGATCATTCTAATATTAAAGGTCAAAAATTATTTATTTGTAAGCTACTTCCTTTTAAATCACACATAAGGAAGTTTTTATAATAATGTTATAATACATTTTTTATGACATAATTATGTTTCTACTTTTTAAATAATGTCTGTCATAAATAAATTAAATTTATTTTGAAGCAATATTCTCATCAGCTTTTACATACTTCAATCTGCATGATTGTGATTTTTACACCAGGGCGTTATTTACTTTTATAAGGACAATTTTTAAACCTTACTATATATATGCACTCCCTTTCCTGTCAAATTCTTACATTTGATCAAATTCAGTTTTAATGATAAGGGCTGTTATCAATCAAATTAAGTCATTTACACTGCAAAATTGCAACTGTAATAATTGTATGAGATTGATGTTTAAACAAATAATATAAAAAAATCAATGATGACAATAAAGCAATAGGTGGCGGGAAGTGACCGTCTTAATAAATTAATCATTGAGTCATTCATTAAAACAATTTTTTCAAAATGCTGAATCATTTAATAACAAAACACAGCACTTTAGTGTTGCTTTTCTTTCGTCTGTGAGAACAAAACGATATTGCGTCTACATTGTAAGTGACTACATGTTAACTAGGCTAACGTTACTTGTTTATTAAACTATACATTCAATGTAACATTTGCAATCGTGATATTATAGAACAGCTCACTTGGTCGTGTTATGTTACTTAACTATATCATATATTATTTATAAATAAAAAAACTCAACATTTTTAAAATTCAGAATAAAAACTTACTTTGAAATGTTTGAGCAGGTCCACCGCCGTTGCATGACCCATAAACTGCGAGCCGAAGTATCGTGACTGGGGTCGTCCACCCAGTAGCGAATATGAAGGTCCAACTGCTTACTTTTCGTCATCTTATTGAGACTCTCGTCACACCCATCGTCGCTAGCTTAAACGATTTCCGGCACCAACAGCAATAGGCCTCGCGGTCATTTCCTGGCACAGGCTTGACCCAAACGTAATTCGGATTCCTTGGCCACAGCGGATTAAACCGACACTTTCCCATTTTAGCCGACAAACTACTTCTGTGTACCTCACTTGCCTAGTAACCATAGTAACGGGTGCGCACGCATTCGCGCTTTCAGCTATGACGTGGAGCGCGAGGTGCACTCAACGTTACGCGCTGCATGAATTTTTAATTAGCCTACATTAGTAACAGTTAATTTTGTTACGGTATGAACTTAATCCTAGGAAAGGCAAAACAAATAAAATAAAAATAAGACCTTTGTAACGAAATCCAAGACTTTGTATACCAAATTCAAGGCTATTAAGGCCTTAATTTGAGATTATCAAATTTAAGACTTTTTCAATGCTTTTAAGACCCCGCGGGTACCCTGTATCTTCTGTAGGCTCTGAAGGGATGTACTAAATGGAAAAAATATAATATTTAGACAAAATAAGAAAAAATGTACACATCTCAATTCTGTTCCCAAGTTTTCACGTCCTGCTCTTAATGAATGGTTTCTCCTTCTGCAGCATCAGTGAGTGTTTGAATCTTCTGTAATAGTTGTAATGAGTCCCTCAGTCGTCTTCGGTGTGAAAAGATGGATCTCAAAATCATACAGTCATTGTTGGAAAGGGTTCAAATACACACAAATGCTGCAAGACCAAAGAATTTGTGGGCCCTGAAGGATTTCAGGACAAACAAGGGACTCATGAACAACTATCACTAAACAGAAAACCACTGCTGTGGATCATTTAGATAACACAGTATTAAGAATCAAGGGGGTGTAAACTTTTGAACGGGGGTCATTTTTATAAATTCAACTATTATTTTCTCTTGTGGACTACTTTTATATGAAGTATCATATGTCAGTACTAAATAAACGATAACATGCATTTTGTATGATCTTATTTTGTTAAAATAATCAACATTTTGCAGACTCTGAAAGGGGGATGTAAACTTTTGGCCTCAGCTGCAGATACTGACCTTATCGACTCCAGCGCTCAGAATGCTGTTGCCTTTCTTGTTCCACTTAAGTGCAAATATGGGTCCTTTATGCTGGCCGAGTGTGCTGCTGAGATCACCTGGTAAACAGGATAAAACAAGCAGGTTTAAATAAGACACTATTAGTGCTCAGTGTTAAGAAATCACTCGACTTACCATCTTTTGTCCATATTCTTGCAAATCCGTCATAAGATCCGGTTGCTAATAAAGTGCCGTCACTCTGCAGACAAAATCAAAAAACATCTTGAGGAACAATGATGTGAAAAGAAGCCAAATATTCATCATGCCTTCATAAGAATTATATCCAGGGGTCCAAAATGACTTCGCCCAGAAAAATGCCATAAAGCCTCGAGACATGTTTTTTAAAAGTTGAACTTATTTTAATTTTACATGTTTTTCTAAACATGAGACTCTATCTTGTGTGAGTGCAACGCTGATAGAAAATGTGATAAATATGAGTTGTGTGTGAACGGCTTGGTTTCAGTTTTCCGTAAACTATACATTCGCCGCATTGATTTTCTATTTTTTCATGATATTTTGAATAAACAATGTAGCAGCGTTGAATCTAGGCTATCAAATAATGCAATGTCATCACATCTCGTGCACCCCACGCACACCTAAAATTCAAAAGCGATGTTTTTGTATTCGAATGTGGTTGTTTATCTGAAATTTGACGATTATTTGAGATTCTAATATTTTAGTTTTTTGACAGCCCTACTGGTTTTAAATCATATTTCGTGTCTCGCAGCCGCTGGCTGAGCCCCGGCGCTCTGAATGATTAGCAGCGACTCACGTTCCAGTCCAGCGAGGTCACGTCTTTGTTGCTGGGAACGTCTTGACCTCCCTCTCGGATGCAGTGCCGCAGGACCAGCTGAGTCGCGCCGCTGCTGCTGTTCTCAATCAGGTTCCATATGCGTGCCGTCGAGTCGCCAGAGCTGCCATGAGCAACACAAATAATGCAACACACTTTCTAGGCAAGACACACGAGGCGTTACAAATATAACCAATAGACGTCACCATACTTCCCCTGGTTGATTGATCACATTACGAATTGCAAACTTTTCTAACTTTGTGTTCATTTTCAGATCTAATTAAATATGCACAAAATTTTACACAAGTGTATTTTGGCTGTTTTCTTTCCACTATTGTGAATCCAAATAATGTCCTGCCTGTTGTGTCTTACCTCGATTTAATTCTTTTTTATTGATACTTTTTTAATAAATTCTAGAATTATTTTGTATTGATACTTTTATTATAAATTCTAGATTAACATTTAAATATAATGGATTTAAAATGCTGTTTTTAAATAAAATAGTACGATATTAAATATATAAATATTAAATAAATAAAAATAATAAATGTGAGCCTGGAGCACAAAAGCAGTCATAACCAACAATATATTGTATGAGTCAAAATTATATAAAATTTTAATGCAAAAAATCATTAGGATAAAAAATATCATTTTCCATGAAGATATTTAGTAAATGTCCTACTGTAAATATATCAAAACTTAATTTTTGATTAGTAATATGCATTGCTAAAGACTTAATTTGAACAACTTTAAAGATGATTTTCTCAATATTCAGATTTTTTTGTACCCTCAGATTCCAGATTTACAAATATTATCCTATCATAACAAACCATACATCAATGGAAATATTATTATTTCTGCTTTAATGTGATGTATAAACCTCAATATAAAAAAATTGACCTTTATGACTGTTTTTGTGGACAGGGTCACAAATCGAAATAAGTAATATAATATGTAATAAAACTATTAAAAATAAATGATTAAAATATAATTCATACAAATAAAATATTACAATAATTATTAAATATTTGAGCTCAAATATTCATGTCTATCATTTTATTCATGTCTTATCAATTTTAGAAAAACATTTGATGCAATTCAAGCGATTTCACAGCCGTTCCAGTCCGAGTCGAACAAACACATAACAGCGTCAGAAATCCTTCAGCTCCGCCCCTTGAGGTCAGAGGTCAGATGGACTCACCCTGAGGCCAAGAGGTCAGTGACCGGGTTCCAGGCGCAGATGAAGACCTCCGACTCGTGACCTCTCAACACCGTGGCAGGAATCTGGACCTCTCTGTCCACGTCCATCGCCTCCATATGATTATCTGAGAGGAGAAGCAGCTCGCAGTTACAATCACATCATGTGCGATAGCAACAGAAATATCTCTCAACACCTTAAGATGTTGCTAATAGTGAAAGATGATATTTGGCTGTGTTCTCATATTCATGTGCTGTACTTCTGAACTTTCTATTAATAAAAAAAAACCTGAAAAATTCTACTCGGCTGTTTTCAACGTAATAATAATAATGTTTTTTGAACAGCATATCAGAATATTAGAAGTGACTAAAAATCAGCTTTGAAATCACAGGAATAAATTACATTAAAAAAAATATTCAAATAGAAAACAGTTATTTTAAATAGTAAAAATATTAAAAAATTTTACTGTTACATGTTTGGTGAGCAGAAGATATTTATTTTAACACTAGTGCTGTCAAACGATTAAATCGCACACAAAATAAGTTTGTTTATATGCTATATGTGTGTGTACTGTGCTTATTTATTATGTATAAATATATATATATAAATAAATACACACATTCAGTGTATATATTTATATGCATATACATATTATATTTTACACAAATATATTTAATATATAAACATAGCATATTATTCTTAAATATATACTTGTGTTTGTATTTACATAATAAATAAACAGTACGCACTCATATTATGTAAACAAAAAAGTTTAGTTTGAATGCAATCAATCTATTAAAAATCATACTGTTCAAAAACCTTTGACTGGTAGTGTATGTATTTGCTCAATGCCTTTATTAAAGGTACTTCCACCGTGTCCACACTACACGCGACAGCATCATTCAAATATCACAGCCAATCAGAAGCGTGAGTGGGCGGAGCCTCTCTCTCTGGAAGCTATCTGCACTTGCAACGAAACGGATACGTTTATAATCTAATTCATAAATAGAGCTTTTTAACTAAATTAAATGTACATACTGAGTAACTGATAGCATCTGTGTCACGGAATACACTCGTTAGTTCACCGGTTTAACAGACATCTTTGCTTTAATTTATTTTCATGATCTGAGGTAAACTGTTGTTGTTTTCAGTATGGCTATAAGGTAAAAACGAATTATATTTAAACTCATATCAGACACGTTTAACTATGAATAAAGCACTATCACCTGAGACTATCTACTGTCATATAGTTTGTATGTGACGTCGCGGCAATAGAAACTGTTTCTAAATCATAAATTTAGCGTGTAGTTAGGACACGGTGCATTTAAACTACATAGCTGATGTATTTGTCCCTGGCTCCACTCATTGGCTAAGCATTCTCATCTGTTGTTATGTAAAGCATGTCTCTGGCCGGTTCCACCTCAAACGCTCCTGTTTTTGAGTCGGATCAATGACTTACAGAGCGCGTGTGTGCCGTTCTCCTCTCCGTTGAACGCCGTTTCTCCGTTCTTGGTGGTGTAGGACTGAGCGGCGCTGGAGCTGCTGTCGCTCTGCTGCTGGGCGAGTTGGTCTCGTAACGCCTGCTGTCTGGTGTGAACCACGTCTGGCATCACGGCATCGACGAGCGACAGAGACTCGATCGGCCGGCCGTCAAACACCGTGCCATCCTGAAACATTCAGAGACGGTATTACAGCCAAAGAGACTCAAACAAACCTACAGAAACGGCTCATTTAGAGCTAAACCATCCCGTGGGTTTGGTTCAATATTGAATTTATGACATTTACATTCGTTTGTGGTCATTTTAAAGTGAAATTAAACATACGAATGCCAATTTCTCAGCATTTATACTCAAAATATTGGAGTAAAAATGCTCTATTTTACTCAAAATATACTTGAAAATATAGTAAAAAATGTCCATGACTTTAAAATGTTATACATTTTGTTTGTTTATCAACATTTTAATAACTGTATCAAATTATTTTATTAATAGCTTTATGTTTTGACATGTTTTAAAAATGTATAGATTATTTCAAGCATTTTAGCCATAAGATCAATTTTTTTTATTTTATATAAATGTAAATCAAAAGTTCAGACCAAGATTATTATATTAAACTAAAACCATAAAAAATTAAGAAAATAAAAATAGTTGTTATTTGAAATAAATAAAATAAAGGTTAAGTAAACTATACTAAAATATATATAAAACATGTAAAATAACATTATATTTCAGCTAGCTGCCAAGGAAATATTTCACATTTTCATTTAGTTTAACTTGATGTACTAAAACAATGAAAACCAAATTTATTAAAAACATGTATATATTTTTTTCATTTTAAAATAATATCATTAATAATAATAATACAATAATTCATAATACATTTAAAATATTATTTTTTTATAATACAAAGTATTTAAAAAAACAATTAATGAAACTAAAGTGAACAAAAAAAATAAATACAAATATTAATACAACTATTATAGCATTGCAATGATATGATTAAAAACAACAACAAAAATGCTTGTTTATGAACACTTAATAAAGTAGCCATAATTGTTTATTTTGTTTCATGTTCAAGATCTAAATAAAATTCAAACTACAGTTCATGACCGAGCCAACAATAAAATCCTTATTGTTTATTATGGAATATATTTAATTTAGTGATCTCAAACAATTAATCACATCCAAAATAAAAGTTGTTTACATATTATGTGTGTGCGGTGTATATATAAATAAATACACACAGTATATATTTTGAAAATATTTACATGTATAATATTCATAAAATGTATATTATATATCAATATATTTAATGCATAAACAAAACTTTTATTAAATATCCATGCATGTGTGTGTATTGCTGTATACTATATATATTATGTAAACACATTTTTATTTTGGATGTGACGAGTCACGATTAATCGTTTGACAGCACTAATTATTATTATTTTATTTATTATGACTCACAGCAAGTGAAAGTTATTTATGCACAAATGCAGATAAATCATTGTTGAAAGGCTTGACTAGAATGGCTGATGATGATGAAGACGTTCACCTCGTTGATGCTGATCTCGGCCTCCACGTACTGAAGGCCTTTCTGCAGGACGGAGATGAGCGCAGCAGGCGGCACCAGAGTCCCGTTGATGTTCGACTGACTGATGTGACTCTCGATGCCAAACGTGAACGCCGAGTGAGAGAAACCTGCAGCACAAAGAGACCGGCTTTCCATCAACCAACAGCTGCTTTATTTACACCCGTGTGACTAAACATGCCTCTAAGGATTTGAGCTCATCTCAAAGCCTGGTTTACCTGACTCCTGCAGATATCTGTAGACCAGAAAGTTGACTTCATCACTGGTAATGCTCATCTTAGCTCCACCTGAGACGATGAGCGACGCTGGAGCTCTCAATCAGCCCCTGCGGGAACATCACATTTATATATTTAATATCTGAATTATGAAATGGTTCGTTCTGGAAACCACATGCTATGTCTTGTAAGGAGACTGTAGGTCTTGTACCATGGCATTAAATGATGACAGCATTAAAACTAACATGCCTTTAATAGTTAAATACAAAAAGCCTGTCTAATTAATTGAGTTTTAGTTTTATCTGTACGAAATTCTGGTTTCCATTTTTTCTGGATTCCATTTTAATGCTTCCACTACATTTGTATATAATCAAAAGCATCTCCAATTAATTTATTTTATATAAAAAGTATTTGTTCTTCCTTTTTTCAGAAATATTGCACATTTAAATTTTTCACCTAAATAAATTCTGGTAAATAATATTTCTGGTAAATACTCCTTAAAAAGTGTAATTTGATATTTGATAATCGATACGATGATGTATCGTCACAGAGATTTGACAATACGAGTATCGATACAGCTGGCCCTGTATCAATAATTTGGCACGTGTGCAGCAGTGGACCGCACTTAATTTGAAAACACAGTATAAAATGTTTAACAAACACCCATGTTTACTCTGGCCGCAGAGAAACACTACTGGGTTGCCTGATATAAAGCAACGTAATCCCCGAAACGGAGCGCAATACGGAAATATCTGCTAAGTGTGATACTTATCTTTGTCAACCTGGCAACCATGTGCACGTGCGCTCTCTCCACAGTGGATAAACACGCTTGCTTTCTGAAAACACCGGCTAGCTTAATAATCCATAATAACTCTTGCTCCCGTGGAAAAGTGTTCTGGTCTGAATCAGGAGAGACATCTGCACAGATCAAGCAGCGTTTACAAGACAAAACAGCTCTAAACTAATATGTGGCTGGACTTTGATGTGAGTCCACGTCCTAGCCTGGACGTAAAATGCGCTTTAAGTCGTGTGTAGAATTTATACCCGTTGCACCGTCTCGGCGTAGTGCTACGTCTGACACTAAATCTTACGCCCAGTCAGAGGTAGGTGTAAAGTGAAGAGTCATGATTTGCTCTGACGTTATTCGTTTTTAGGATTCATGTTTGTTAGTTAATTATTACTGCAGACGTGAATTGTAATGTTTATGGTCTTTTCAGGCAGGATAAGCGATATCATTCGCGCAGCTACACTGCTAATTGACCTAATAAAAAAGTACAGCTTGTAATTATGCAGTAAAATATTACATATGATATGGGATTATTAAAAGAAGCTGTACCTTGCTTGGAAGGACAGTAGCCTATACATGTTTGGAGATATTTCACGTCTTTTAACTCCATTCATTATGTGTTTTGTGCTTCGTTACTTTTAATCAGAAAAAGTATCAGCTTTCAAATCCTGTCAGTTTTATCACAAGATACAAACTATAAATGTGTTTTTCAGCCACAGAAAGACGTCAGTAAAACACAATGTCACCTTGTAATTTTTTAAATGTAATGTTTAAGCCTTGCCAACAGAATGAAAGAATATTAAGACTGCATCATTTTATAGTTAAATGGTCCTGGGATTTAAAAAAAATTGAAATTTTTGTCATTAAGGCCCTGAGAGGAACTATGTTTGTACCTAATGCAACATATATTTATTAACGGAAACGAGGGTGCAATATAAAAATACACAACTGTGCCAAAATGTATGCAGTTGGCATTAACACAGGCAAAGTGATCAAAAAAACTAAACTGAAAAGGACAAAAATGTCCATAAGGTCGCAAAACAAGGGTTAAATGCATTATACAGGTTGCTTTGGAATACAAGTCACAGAATATAAACAAAAAGCTGTTTCAGATTATTACAAATAATAATTGTACATTGTACACATTTGGTTCCACTACAAAACACCATCATGTGACTTCAGAAGTCGCCTAATGTGATCATCATCATGTCTGTCAATGAGACGCACGGCACTAATTCAACAAACTGCTGTCCAATTAACAAAAACAGACGAGTGTTAAATCACAGCCAGTGTCCTTGAGCTTGAAGATGATTGGGTTTCATTGCATCGTGTCATATGCATCTCGGCTGGTTTTGCTGACTAATGCGCTCCAGAAATAAACCCGGCGCGTCCTGAAGTGTGACTGAACAGCAAAGCCGTTTCTGAACACTGGAGACAGGTTAAAACACCTAAATTCACAATGCTGCTTATTGTATTTAGCCTGTAAAATACATGTGAATAAATATGAATATTTATTAATCTTTTAGTCCTGTGGCCGCAATATTACTATAGCTTTTACCAATTTTTTTAATTAGTTTCTATGTTTATATTCTCATTTTAAATTAAATTTTATGAATATAATTTAATTGCATGTTTGACCTTTTTAATTTCATTTTGTGTCTTTTTTTGTCGATACGGTTTTTAGAATTTTTTTTTTCAGTTTTTGTTATTTTATTAGATTAAATTGAGAAATGTTGGCTCAGCAACTGAAATTAACTTATTTGAACATTTTTTATATTTTATTTTATTTCAGTTAACGTTTATTTCATTTCAAGTAACTAAAATGTTTTTTTTATGGTTTTATTTTCAGTTAACTATAATAACCCTGTTACAACCCAAGAGATAATAATAAATAATTGATAAAGAGCACAGAAGTAATGAAACGGTTAACGTAAGCAGGTCTTAAAAAGAGCATTAACAATAATCCTGTTGAATGAATACCAACTATGTTAATATATAAAGGAAGGATAAAATTGCCACAAGCGTGGAGCCAAAAGCAACCGCAGGAATGATTAATGTGGAAAGCAGGACGGGCGAGTCGAGAGATGCCCCATTTTCTCCTGGCTGGTCTCCTCTGACAGATGTGCTCTCAGAGTCTGCACACAGCAGCCATTTTCTCCTGGCTGGTCTCCTCTGACAGATGTGCTCTCAGGGTCTGCAAACAGCAGCCATTTTCTCCTGGCTGGTCTCCTCTGACAGATGTGCTCTCAGGGTCTGCAAACAGCAGCCATTTTCTCCTGGCTGGTCTCCTCTGACAGATGTGCTCTCAGGGTCTGCAAACAGCAGCCATTTTCTCCTGGCTGGTCTCCTCTGACAGATGTGCTCTCAGGGTCTGCAGAGCCTAATTTTCTCCTGGCTGGTCTCCTCTGACAGATGTGCTCTCAGGGTCTGCAAACAGCAGCCATTTTCTCCTGAGCGTTGTAAACATGCGGTCGCATGAGACTAATGAACACGCAGAACTGAGAAGATGCCATCTGTGTGTCATGATTCATTTCTGCAGATGAATCTCCGGATCACTGCATTTAAAACTGGACACAACAAAGTCTAATAAAGCAGTAATATTGCATGCATGCATGTTAACAGGGGTTTTTAGGTCATTAAATAATGACTGTTTATTATTGTCTTTTCAGAGATGCTTTACAGCAGAATTGATTTTCTTTGCAGCTCTCAGCTCTCTCAGGGGGCGGGGCTAAGGTAAGACGGTCCTGTCAATCAACTATCGTGGGAGGGGCTTGCACAGAACATCATTCTGACAGGAATCGAGGATTTTAAAATAGGGATTTAAAAAAACACACTGGTGGATTTGTATCATTATAGGATGGATGTGTACACACTTTCAACACACATTTACGTTCAAACAACTTATAAAGTGAATTTTGCATCCGATGACCACTTTAATGTCTGCATCAATCTGAAATAAATTGCAGCGATTGATGTATAGTTATTTTCAAAGCTTCAGTGTACTGTCATTATTAAATAACTGCATTATTGTTTATTTAATTCTAAAAAATAACTTGGTTAGAAATTAACCAAAATTAAAAATTATTTGCTTATAATCTCCACACAGGAGAGACTTAGGAAATAGATCAGTATCGGCCAAAATGAGTTAAAAAATATCAGATATTGGCAAAAATCAAATATCATTCATCCCTAGATTACAAGCACAATCAATATATCACGCACCCTAAAGATGGGTTAGAACAGACCAGCCCCAGAACATGACGATCCTGTATTGATTGTATAAGTGTGATCAGAAACGAGGCACGAGGAGCGTTCACAGACACGAGTCGGTTTCTCCGTCTTGGCATCGCTCCTTCAGACGGTTTTGGGTTTGCAGCGAACGCCGAAGGCTTTGCTCGGATCCTGGAGAAAATCCCAAGACCACAACTCTCTCACTTCAACCCTCTTACCCATTAACTTGTGATGATTTACAACTGAGCTAATCTAAAGCTATGTATAACCGCGAGACAAGCGGTAGCGTGGGAGTATGAGGATGAATGGAGATCAGAGCGAGTGGAACCGATAGGACTCCAGTCTTGCTGTGAACAATATTGCAATATTGCATTAACTATAGACTTAAACAATATAGTGAGTCTTACTCTCTCAGCATATTTAATGTTTTTATATTAATTTTCCACAAATTCTGTTTTTCTGCTTTGTTTTTTCCAGATTCTGCCCCCCCCCCCAAATAAAATTCCCATTTTAAAGGGTTAAATTAAATTACAGTAATAAAAAAGTATGTCTAGTAAATTGAAATCAATTTATAAACTATTAAAAGTTTAACAAAAAATTATGAAATTTTTAATTTTATTAATTTTTTGTTTTATTTATTTTCTCCAAATTACATTTTATTTGTTTCTGGATTTTGTTTGATTGGTTTAGTTTAATATGAATAATCAAAATGCACATCTTATCAATTCAATTAATATAACTTTTACAATTATTATTATTTTTACAATAAACGTCCCTATTCATTTTTTTTCCTGAAATTCTATGTTGTCTGTTTTAGGCTTAATTTTTCTAGATTTATGACTTACAAAATAATATGAATTTATGTATTTATTTTAAAAACAGAGGTAATTAAAGCATAAATCACAAAAAATGTATTTAATCTTTTAAAATGTAATTATATATTAAAAAAAAATTATGACCAGATTGCATCCACGTTTTATGCATTGCAGAAATCATACGGCTCTACATACTAGCACAGAACTTCATGTGTCTTTTGCAGACAATGCAATCCCATAATGCACTGCGATGAGCTCAGTGGAAAATAACGGACGAATACTGAGAAGCATCAACCAAACAAAAACAGTACCAAAGATATTTTTCCCAAAATCAGAAAATACAAAATAAAAGCCTGATTCTCTTTAAGGCCTGCAGTGATGAAGACGCTCCACATCATACAGAAATATACCCAATATTACTATGCAATTATTAAATTTATAATTATAAATGTACTTTGCAGAATAAGACAAAAACGCTATAGGAGCTGTACCATAGTAAACAGAGTGAAACCGCTTCAGCTGTAAATGTCCGGTTATCAAATGTTGTAAATATTGTATAAATAAAAAGTCTATATATTGCCATTTTATCAGCCACTCAACTATCCAGAAATCAGCATCAGCATTCATCAAGACACACTGAGTGTTAACTCTGTGAAAGAAGAATTATTATAATCTAAATCTCCATCGTAATTCATCGCCTGGAAAACAGAATTAGGTGCGGAATCAAAATTAATATTTGTTTTTAATATTTTGAGTAAACTATCACTTTAATGTCTGGGTAACTCAAGTACAGTTTGCTGCTTTGGATGAGAAGCGTGTTCTGTCCGTCAGTGACTAATTAACTACGACTATTATCATAAGATTTACAACCTTACAAAAACACGCTCATTCAGGAAAATTAGTCCTGGGCATATTTCACCCCTCAAAAAAAAACAACAAGAAAGAAAAACCACACTTTGCCTAAAGATAAAACAATAAGCGGTCAGGTAAACACTTCCAGGTTTTCTATATGGGAACACACATTTTTTTTTCATTCTGTCATTAGTTTTTCATATTAAGCACATTTTCCATCCACTAAAACATGTTAATTTCCACGACAGTAAGCTATTTGTTGTACTGTCCTAAATTATAGTTATATATACACAGTAGTGATCAAAGAAGTTCATCAAAGTTGTCCTACGATAAGAACGGGTATAGTTTTGATCCACTTCTAATGTTGACTACTGTATGCATGCATGTGTGTGAATTTTATTTATATTAAATATTTCGATTTTTGGTAATGCTTTAATATAATATATAAATATTATACACATTAATTGTATTAAATTGATATAAAGAAGTAATTTAGTGTATGTATATATGTGTGTGTGCATATATGTGTGTGTGTGTGTGCGCGCGTGTGTGTATATGTGTATATATATATATGTGTGTGTGTGTGTGTGTGTGTGTGTGTATGTATGTATAAACACACACGTCACGTGTTTGTGTGTGAATTTTATTATCAATAATATTTATTATTTATATTATTGTTATTACTATCCTCTGTTCATTTCATTTGTGGTGATGTTATGTATATGCATGTACACACACACACACATACATATACATATATATATATATACACAAATTAATTCATATTGAATCATTTATTATGGAGTTCATTAAATGTGAGGGCTGCTGTCACAGGATTCAGCAGCTGAGATCAACAAGTGCTGGAGTATTTCAGTTACTGCTGAACACTAAACAATCCTTAGGAAGAGTATGTTAGTATGCAAAACAAACTAACCATGTTTAATCAGTTCACAGAATACAGTATGCTGAGATTAGGACTATACAGTATAGTATATTAGGACTAATCGACTTTTTCCTCAGATTATTGTTGTATCCTTTCTACATTTAAAAACACGACTCAATGGATGTCTAAAAGGCTGTTTTAGTGAATGTGTGTTTCTTACTGAAGTGTAACAGTTAGTATGAGAAGTGAACTATCTAGTGTTCACTACTAGTGAGGCCGGCTCGGCCCCTCCCCCACCCTCAGCACGCGCCGCTGAATCTAACGGCTTCTTTAAGCGTGTTTTAGCACAAAACCAAGAATAAAAGAGCTCTATCGAGTGTCCATCAGTGCACAGCACTCTCTGAGGGTTTAACAGACCCAAAACACCGAGGAAATAAGACTTTAGCGGCGTTAGAGGTGAGTGAGAAAGTTCATTCAGACACGAGTTTCTCCACAAACACTTCAGGAGAATAATACACACGGGACAAGTTCAAACGAGATTAATATCGCTTCTTCTTACCGTCAAGAATCAAGTCGTCGCTTCTCTTTCACTTCCACCGAGAAAATATCCTCCAACTTCAGTGTGCAAACCGCGACTTTGCGCCCATCTTCGGTCGGATTTCCCCTCAGCGCTCGGCCCGTTATCGGCGGTAGTCCGTTAAAAGATCGACGAGAGACAACAATCGCGGTTTCATCTGCCAAAGCTAACGTTTAAGTGTCGATCCGGTGTGTTTTTAGACAAGTTTTCTGTGTGTTTATCGCAGAAATGTAGCGTCGGAAGACAGCAGCAGCGCGCACGCACTTACTATAGCATAGAGAGAGAGAGCGCGCGCGCGAGCGGTGTTCTCATAACCGAGTGCGCGCCCTACCTAGGCTACTACACTAGCACACTACTCTTACTAATTCTGCAGTATATAATATTTGTACTGTATACACATTATATAATAAGTCATTTTAGTTAAATTTTAATTAAAAAAAGAAAAAATAGAATTTTTATTTTATACAGTAAAGCATTTATACACAATTAAGATAAAATGTTACATTATATTTGATGTGTTATATAGTAAGACTTTTTATACAAAACCGATTTAAAATGGTAAATTACATTTATTGTTAATAGTAAGACATTTTATGGAAAATGTAATTGTAAATGGCAAAAGTACATATTTTTATTTTATACTTAACACTTAAGCATTTTTATGCACAAATTAAATTAAAAAGTATACTGTAAATTATAAAAAGTATGGCTTTTATTTACAAAATGTAATTATAATTCTAAATAACATTTATTTTAAATGTTAAATAGCAAGATTTTTGTAAGACATTTTTATATAAAATTGAATTAAAAATGGCAAAATTATATATAATTATTATTCTACAAAGTAAAACATTTTATATACAGTTAAATTAAAATGCAAACTTATGTTTACAATTTTAAGTAGTATGGCTTTTCAAACAAAATTTAATTAAATGCTAAATTAAATAGTAGTAAAACATTTAAATACAAAATTGAAAAGCTATATTTTATTATTAAACATAAACTTTACATATGGCTCAAGTTAGTCCCTTCTTTAAGGGATTTTTTCACCTGTTTTATTGGTGAAAAGTGTGCATCTGATTATTTAGTAAACTAACATCACACCTATTTATTAAAGCGTAATTAATGCACAAATTAAAAAACAATTAAAATAAAGTATAAAATATACAGTTGTTTAACTATAAAGTTATTTAGTAATTTTGAACTAAATCAAAATTAATTTTTTCATCTTTTGAATAAAGTCTCCTCCATGCTGTCTATGAAGGGCGTTCACTAGGTATTGTGACACAGCCGTGGAGAATGGGGGGAGGGGGGAGTTTTGCACTTTGTGACCCACAATGTAAAAATGGGCAGCTGACCTTAAACCTGCTTATTCAACAGCACGAAATCGGAGCACATCCGCTGTGAAATAACACAGTCATCGCCATTTTGTGCCTCTGACTTCTTAATACTTTCTAGCATGCATGACGTACAGTAACCGAAGCACGCAGAACGCAATTCCTAGTATGTTTGGTTATTGTTAGTCAGCTTAAACTAGCACTCTCATGACATTTGAGGGAGTTGTTTGCACTGTTAATTAATGTGTCACTTGTTAAGGAGCCAGTTACTGTCATTTTTTTTGCATGATATATTTTTATAACCATAAACTAACGTTCCCAGAACATTGCAAAGTTTTTATGTTACAGCCTAATTACTACTTACATGCAATGTTTTTTTAACAGTATAATCTAATCTGGCTCAGTGCAATGTGACACATGCACAACCAATCAGACCGTATTTGATATTTAATAACCATTATTTTAAGTGAAATATTGGACCAATGTGATTTAAACAGGGGCGGAGCTTATAACTGCGAAATCATAGAAACTATAAATGCTTGTCATAAAGCCCAGATATATGTGATTTATCGCTTGTTGTTTTATCTTGTCGTGTCTGGTTGTGACACGGACGGTGTAATGATTATTTTTAAGGTTTATTATTTTATAATACAGTAATTTTATAAACTACTGTTGCTGGGACATTCAT
>QVTF01021574.1:50000-92500 GCA_003573665.1 Oxygymnocypris stewartii
TAAAGAGGAGTAATATATTAGATTAAAACAAATATAATAAAATCAGTAAATCGGATACATAGTAATAAACAGGAAAATAACAGTGTTAATGCTGCAAAATTAATCAGTTAATAGATATCATAACTTCACCCAAAAAAACATCTAAAAAAACATCTTTCTCCACTGATAATAATTTATAAATTATTGTACATAAATAAAAATAAAATAAATAATTAAAAAATATATTAAAAGTAAATAAATGAACAAATAAATAATTGTAAAATTATTCACTATTATTCACATTTTCAATCAGTTTTTATTTTCATTTGAACTTTGTTTGCTCAAAAATACAGTAATTATTGTGAAATATTATTACAATTTAAAATAGCTGATTTCTATCTATTTAATTCAGCTTTTATCGCAGAAATAAATTACATTTGACAATATATTCACATAGAATATTGTTATTTTAATATTTCACAATTTCTAGTGATTTTTTTATAAATACAAAATTGAGTTTAAAAAGTAAATAAATAAATACAATTTAGATTAAAATTAATAAAATAGAATCAAATAAGTAAGTAAATAAATACAAATGAGATTATACTAAATAAAAATAGATTTTAGATTATGCTAAATAAAACAAAATAAAACAAAATAAAAAAGGAAAATAAGTAAACAAAGAAAATAGATTAAAATTAGTAAATCAACGAGTAAATAAATGAATATCTAAGCAAATAAATACATAAATAATTAGATTAAATTAAATCGAAAATATGTGAATAAATAAGTCAATAAACAAATGCATTTAAATAAAATAAAAATGCATTCAAATAATAATTACTTACATTTTATATTTATATTATATTATATTACATTAAATATCATGTTAAAATAAGTAAATAAATGAGTAAATACATAAATAATTAGATTAAAATAAATACAAATATATTAAAATATGTGAATAAATAAGTAAATAAACAAATACATTTAAATAAAATAAAATGCATTCAAATAATAATTAAATACTTACATTTTATATTTATATTATATTATATTACATTAAATATCATGTTAAAATAAGTAAATAAATGAGTAAATACATAAATAATTAGATTAAAATAAATACAAATATATTAAAATATGTGAATAAATAAGTAAATAAACAAATACATTTAAATAAAATAAAATGCATTCAAATAATAATTAAATACTTACATTTTATATTTATATTATATTATATTACATTACATATCATGTTAAAATGAGTAAATAAATTAGTAAATACATAAATATCCAAGCAAACAAATACATAAATAATTAGATTAAAATAAATACAAATATATTAAAATATGTGAATAAATAAGTCAATAAAAAAATTTATTTAAATAAAAATAAAAATGCATTCAAACAATAATTAAATACATTTTATATTATATTATATATCATGTTAAAATAAGTTAATAAATGAGTAAATACATAAATAGATAAATTAATAATAATTAAATTGTTTAAAATAAGTAATATTTAATATAACTAATATGTCGTAAATAAATAAGATTGTAAAATATATTCAAATATTAATTGGCTGTATTAAATAATAATAATATTTCTCATTTGTATTGTGTGTTTGATGAAATAAAAGCAGCTTTAGGGAGCAGTGTGTGTGATGTTGTGACTGTAGTGTGTGTGTTCTGGATGTGTTTGATGTAGTTTTATGGATGGGATGGATCAGGGCTTGACTCTTTCATTCCTTCACACGCTGAAGCACAGGTGACTGAACCATGAACACACCTGCGCCGGCGCTCAGGTGACCACAGATGCCCAGCGACGCCCGCTGAACAAACACAGCCGAGTGTCATTGTGTCTGTAATTCATGTTCCTGTCTGGAACGGTTCATCAGTGAACGCCTTCTTTTATACTCTTTCTTTCCTGATCAAATCTAATTAATCAACTCTTATAGTCCAACATCCTCAATCCTTCCTTTATGTGACGCCCACATCACGATCCGTCCGTTCACTTCCCACTCTGTGTATCCTGATCTAAAAATTATGAAAAAATTATAACAAATTCTGAAATATTATTACAATTTAAAATAAGTGTTTTCTATGTGAATATATATTAAACTGTAATTTATTTCTGTGTATTTTCAGCATCATTACTCCAGTCTTCAGTGTCACATGATCTTCAGAAATCATAATAATATACTGATCAAGAAACATTTCTGAACATTAATGCAAAATAAAATAGCAAAATTAATGTTTGTGTCCAAGCAAGTTTCAAACAATCTCTCCATCTGCCATTGGTCGAACAAACAGGTAGCCCCGCCCCTAATCTCAAACGATTGGTCGAATAAACAGGTAGCCCCGCCCCCAATCTCACACTATTGGTCGAGCAAATATTAATAGTTAAATATATATATATATATATATTACTTTTTAAAGATTATTTTAAAGCTATGGAAGCCTAAGATTAATTATGACTTTTCTCAAAATTCAGACGTTTCTCGCGATTCGGAGTTTGTATCTCACAATTTAGATTTGTTTTGTTTCTTGCAATTTTGAGTTTACATAAAATAATTGTGTAAAAGGTCTGAATTGTAAGATAAAAAGTCAAAGTTTGTCATTTTTAATTAATAATTAATTATTTGTTTTATCCCATGGCAGAAACAGGCTTCCATATAAAGCAGATACATAGTAATAAACAGGAAAATAACAGTGTTAATGCTGCAAAATTAATCAGTTAATAGATATCATAACTTCACCCAAAAAAACATCTAAAAAAACATCTTTCTCCACTGATAATAATTTATAAATTATTGTACATAAATAAAAATAAAATAAATAATTAAAAAATATATTAAAAGTAAATAAATGAACAAATAAATAATTGTAAAATATATCAAAATAAATAAATGTATATATAATTTTAAATATATTAAAATAAAATAAATAAATAGAAAACAAATTTAAATTGTAATAATATTTGTACATTTTTAAACAGTATTTTTGATCAAATAAATGCATCCTTGGTGAGCATAAAAAATAAAGCATCATACAAATTGCAATTATTTCATTTAATAATATATATATATATTTTTTAAGTGGATTTATAATTGTGTGTTCCATTGAGATGAATGGAAAGGCTAATAATGGAATATTATATGATTTGCATCATGCTCATATTTGATGTTACATGCAGAAATCACTGCATCACAGTTTAACCTCAGTGATGGTGTTTATGGATGATTGTATTTCTATATTTCTCTCGTGCAGGAGAATGGAAACTCTACACTGGACGTGAAGCGACTCGCTCCGGCGCTTCATTGTGAGCCGTGTTTGCTCAGCTCGGGTGTGTTCAGATGCTTTGACGTCTGGCTTCTTTAATGACACCAAATATCATGCTGGAGTTATGAATGAAAACTGAGCGGCTGAATGGATTCCAGATGCTGATCGGAGAGAGAAAGAGACACATAAACACGCTCTGCTGGACATCAGGGACTCATTTCTGTCCTCCGAGGGGGTCAAATACTTGTTTTCTGCTTCTTCATTGATGTGCAGATGGCCGTTAGTCCCAGATGTCTGATATTTTCACAATCACAATGTGCAGGTTATTGTTGGAAGTTATTGTGCATGATTGCCGTTAGTTAAACATGAAACGCTGGAGTGGAAATTGAGAGGAATTGTGGGTCTAATTTAAGTTCAGCAATTCCATTAATGATTATTTTCCTCAATAATTAGTCTTAAACAAAATACTCCAACTAACAGTTCTCAAAAAACAAAGAAAACCCCACATTTTCACTGAAAAATAGAAAGTTATTAAGCTTTGAACTAATAATGTGCAATTATTTTTCATACTCAATTACTGCTATATACTGTATGTATATATTATATATATATAATTATTATTATTTAGTCATTTAGCAGACGCTTTTATCCAAAGAGACTTACAAACGAGGACAACAGAAGCAATCACTTAGTGTTAAAATAACTAAAAACAGATCCAAAACTAAAAACTACAACTTTATATATACACGTTTAAAAAATCAAGAAATTAAATAATGCATACAACAACATTTCAAAACTTAACATTTACATGAAAAACTAAAAATAAAGCTAAGAACAATTCAAAATATTAAAAAAACAAAAGGTATGAGTATAATAATGATTTTGCCATAACACTAAACCAAACACCAAAATATATTAATGTATATACAACCACACACATATACATACACATTTATATTATATATATATGATTTTATTTCCATTTAGTTTGTTGAAGTATTAAAATAACTTAAATTTAATAAAACTAAAATTTTATAAAATACCTATAAAGACACAATAAATTCAGGCATAATTTAACAAAAATTAAAATGGATAACAAATACAAATCAAATGACAGTTATCAGTAATTCTCAAATTTGATGAATATTTCATCACTATTGCTCGAGAAATAGTATATCTTCCGCGTTTTTAAAAAAGTTTTCTTGGTTTTTGTCTCATGCAAGAGACTGTACGACATTATCACTATCACAGAAATCTGCCTTTTATATTTATGCATGACTCAAATATGCAACACATATAGTCGTTTGTGTTAAACTCAAAAGCATAAATCTTGAGTTGAGCTGAGACCGCACACGGTCCACATGCGCGCGCAACACACGCCGTAAACCCGAGCCAGCACATGGCTGCAATTAGCAACTAATTAAGCTATTACAGGAGTGTTTAAAGTGTGTTTGAAGAGTTGAGGAGTGGACGAGGATCTCCGGTCACACCTGACCGAGAAACACACGACCAGGGGACACTCTGACACATTCAACGTGTTAAAACAGTGTTTTTAGAGTCCCTGAACACGTTATTAATAAAGCATAATGTACAGACAAGCAGATGAGTCCAGAATAAGAATGCAATGCGTTTAATTACGCATTAAGCTGCTTAACATGGCTTAATGCATTAAAACAGTGTTTTTAAAAATACCAAACTCAATAAACATTATAATAAATCATACTATGTGACAAGTTTGAGTTCAAGGTTGGTAATTTAAAAGCAGTTTTAATGCATTAAGCCATGTTAAGCGTTTTCTTTAGGAAAATGATTAATTAAACACGTTGCGTTCATATTATAGCTCATATCTGCTTGTCTGTACATAGTATGATTTATTAATAATGTATATTGAGTTTGGACATTTAAAAACAGTTTTAATGCATTAAGCCATGTTAAGCGTTTTCTTTATAACTATTTTCTATGGGAGGAAAATGCTTAAAGCGTACTTAAATGCATTGCATTCTTATTCTAAAGCGTACTTAAATGCATTGTATTCTATTCTAAAGCAAACTTAAATGCATTGCATTCTTATTCTAAAGCGAACTTAAATGCATTGCATTTTTATTCTAAAGCGTACTTAAATGCATTGCACTCTTATTCTAAAGCGAACTTAAATGCATTGCACTCTTATTCTAAAGCGAACTTAAATGCATTGCACTCTTATTCTAAAGCGAACTTAAATGCATTGCATTTTTATTCTAAAGCTACTTAAATGCATTGCACTCTTATTCTAAAGCGAACTTAAATGCATTGCATTCTTATTCTAAAGCGAACTTAAATACATTGCATTCTTATTCTAAAGCGAACTTAAATGCATTGCACTCTTATTCTAAAGCGCACTTAAATGCATTGCATTCTTATTCTAAAGCGAACTTAAATGCATTGCACTCTTATTCTAAAGCGAACTTAAATGCATTCCATTCTTATTCTAAAGCGAACTTAAATGCATTACATTCTTATTCTAAAGCGAACTTAAATGCATTCCATTCTTATTCTAAAGCGCACTTAAATGCATTGCATTCTTATTCTAAAGAACACTTAAATGCATTGCATTCTTTATTCTAAAGCGCACTTAAATGCATTGCGCTCTTATTCTAGACTCATCTGCTTGTCTGTGCATATATGCTGTATTAATAAAGTGTTAATTGAGTGTGGTCTTTTAAAGTCACTGTTTTAATGCATTAAGCCCCGTGAAGTGTTTAAGAATGTCCCGCGACCGGAGCCTGGGCAGATGTGTGTGGCCAATGCAGCCTTGCAAACACAGCTCATTCTCCGCAATCCCGACTGCTTTCATTAGAGAAGTACGCGCTGGAGTATTTGGCTGGACTCCGGCTGGCCCGCGGCGCAGCGGTCGCAGGCCAAACCTACCGATTACGAGCCCCAGTTTCTCTCCTGCGCCATTCAGGAGGAATCCCAGTAAAAACTCATTAGACGCTGCTGCTGCTGCTTCGAGAGAGAGAGTGAAGTCATGGTGTTTTATGAAGCCTGCTGGGGAGTTTCTATCCGGTGAGATTCGGGAGCATTTGTGTTGTTTTAATACGCGCTGGAGTCATTCTTTCCACGCTCCTCTGCTCGTGCTGGCGAGGAGAAATCATGCTATGTCTGCAATGCTTGTAAAACAGGGGAAGTTTCCACTAGAATCACTACAAGCCGTTGTGTTTTCATGCACTGCTCAGACTGGTGAAAGAACACATGCAACATACATATTTAAGTGTTTGTTTTATTGCACTTCATATTTCTATTACAAGATATCTTCAGATCCTACTTTCTCCACTTCAGCAGCTCCAACACACACCACACTTTAGTTTTATTCCTCTCTATATTCTGAAGGGTTTTACTGGGAGGTTTGTGTATATATATATAGATATAGATATATAGATAGAGAGAGAGAGAGAGAGAGAGAGAGAGAGATATTGCATTCCTTAATGGAAATTAAATCATTTCACCAAACTGGTTAAGTGGAAATGACAAAACAGATATTCTCATATTTACATCGAGCTGCTTTCGAAAAAGGTAATTAGTGGTTGAAATAATAATGTTTTTTTTCTTTCATTTAATTGATTTTTAACAGTTAATAATAATATTTTAGTTTTATATTTCTATATGTTTTTACAATTATTTTAATATTTATATTAATACTTAAAATAAACTCGCAGAATTGAAATGGACAGTGGCAAATAGATAAAGTGCAGTGAAATAAACAATGAAGTATGTATTTTAGATGTTTTCTTCTAGTCTTAAAGAAGACGTGTTATGGAAACACAAAACTGATCATTGCATGAAAGAGCAGAACTTTCTGAAGTTTGTCTACCTGTGTCTGGAGGGGCGGGGGCTACACGCAGAGCTCGTGTAATGACGCGCGGTGACTCCGCCCCTCCGCAGCGCCAAACTTTCTTCAGTCTTCCTTCAGTCACACTCACTCTCGCTGCCGCTGCAGACGATCAGCTCCGCGATGCTCGCGTTCATGTGGATTACAGTGCTGCTGTGGAGCGCCGCGGGCGCTGACGCGAGGAAACCCGGAGACGAGTTCTTCAGCGCGAGCGTTTACCGCGCGAGGTGCGCGTCGCGATGCCTCAGCCTGCACATCACGCGCATTTCTGCCGCGTTTAAACATCTCCAGGTATGTCAGAATATGACATTATCCCAGACCCGCGCTGCGTCAACATCAGTTTCAATGCAACATTCTAAAACTATGACGCGCAGTACGCAATCTTGACATTTAGAGCCATGTGTTGCGTTATTAATATGATATTATTAGGATTATTGCCAGAATGGTAAACCGATAAGTGCTTTATAATGACAGATAAAGCACACACACTCTTAAAAATAAAGCTAGCAAATAAGGGTTTTCTCAGTGATGCCATAGAAGAGCCAGTTCCCCAAAGAACCTTTCAGTGAACAGTTCATAAAAGAACATGATTAATAATATTTTCCACTGTAAATAACCTTTAGTGGAATGAACAGGTTGATGGGAAAGCTTCTTTGTGGAACCATTGATGCAATAAAGAGTGTGACTAAAATGAAATCAAATAAATGGCATATTTTATATTATATGAACAACATTACACTATTTAAATTCATTTTAATATTTAAAATCGCTTTCTGTTAAAAAATATGTGGAACCTGACACATTGATGATGATCATTACAGTGGCCTAGAAATATTACTAGTAAAACTATTATGAAATGAACACATATTTGACATAATATTTACTTAAATATTACAGAAAGAGTTGGGCACATGGAATATCAGCTGTTTAATCAGCATTCGGTCCGTCAATAATTCTTGATTGTTTAGTTATTATTATGATTCTTTAGGTTATTGATGAATGAGTCATGTTTTTTGGTTAGCTGCTGATACTGTACTCTTGATTGATGAGGTGTTGAAATCAGTTTTCAGCTCTCTGGTTAATCTGGTTTAAAGAAGCGATTCATATTCATATCTAACACACTTGATTAAAGGGTAAAGTGACTCTGGGTTAGATGTTTTAGTTCTTTACATCCCTTCAGTGTGAAACAATGATTGATCTTATCTTACTTGTTATTTAAGCACACTTCCCTTCCAGAAATATTTTTTTTTATTTTATTTTTTTTAATTGTTGTTTATTACTTATTTTTGCAATAATAGTGTGCTTAATTGTCAAATGCTTTTTTTTATTTTCCCTTAAAAACACACTTTTAAGTTTTTTTTTACTTTTAAAAACACATTTCATATTTAATCCATACCATATTCTTATTAATGTAATTCAATTTTTTTATTTATTTAGTATAAAGTGCTTGATTGTCATGAAAATGCAAAACAAATATAATTATATATATATTTTTGGGCTGTACATAATGTATACTTTTGATCAAGTCTATAAAGTGTTGCACATATTCATTTGTTTGTAGTGTCTTCAACTGCTCATATTGTTTTCTTGAATAATAGCTAACAAACTGTATTTTTGCGTTTGTTGGTCGTACCTTGTTAGACATTGAAACTGGTTTAATGTGTTAAAATGCATTATTAACTGGGACTTTATTGCCTTTGGGCTGATCCTTGATCTCCAGTGTATGAGAGCATGCAGAAACACATCATTCGTTGTTAGAAAGTGAAGGGTTTGTGTTGCTCTGACGCTCACTGTATTAGTTTCCTCTGAGCTCAGCGGAAGGCTCTTCTAATGTTTCCTCATCGCTTGCGTCCGAATGCACACGCGCGCGCGCGGTCAAGGTTAATGCATGCATCTAAAGCGTGAAACTTGCCATGCAACCCAAACAGGCTGAGATGCAGTCGTCTCGGTTTATGATGTTACCATTTGGCAGGGATGGAGCGGCGCTACAGCCGTTAATGCTTTGAGGGGAACATCTTTCTTAACATCAGAAGGGCTTGATAAAGGGCTGGTTGAACCGGCCGGGAAGCTCCAGGAATAGACCGCGATTGTTGTTGGTGCTCCATAAAGAGTGTGTGTGTGGTGTGTGTGTGGTGTGTGGTGTGTGTGTGTGTGTGTGTGTGGTGTGTGTGTGTGTGTGTGTTGGGAGGTCTGGTCAGCTGCAAAAACATGCCCCCCCCCCCCCCCCCCCCCCGAACTGTCCTGCTGACCAAATGCCCGTCACACGCGTCACACCCTCGGTTCCTCAGCGGTCACTCGGAGCAGAACTGAGGAGTGAGGGATCTGAAAACAGCTACATTTCACAAAAAACAAGGGAATAAATGCTTTTTTAGGAATTAGAAAAATGTAAAAGAAAGAAAAGTTCTGACGCATTACTTTTAGGTGATTGATTACTGATTATTTATCTATCTATCTATCTATCTATCTATCTATCTATCTATCTATCTATCTATCTATCTATCTATCTATCTATCTATCTATCTATCTATCTATCTATCTATTCATCCAATCTATCGATTCTTCTATCTACATTCTGTATATTCATATCTCTCTCCATCGTTCCATCATCCATCTATTGTTCTTCCATCCATCCATTTATCGTTCTATCATCCAACCATCTATTGTTCTTCCATCCATCCATTTATCGTTCTATCATCCAACCATCTATTGTTCTTCCATCCATTCATCCATCCATTTATCATTCTATCATCCATCCATCCATCTATCATTCTATCATCCATCCATCCATCCATCCAACCATCTATTGTTCATCCATCCATCTATCATTCTATCATCCATCCATCTATCTATCATTCTATCATCCATCCATCTATCCATCCATCTATCTATCATTCTATCATCCATCCATCTATCCATCCATCTATCTATCATTCTATCATCCATCCATCCATCTATCATTCTATCACCCATCCATCCATCCATTCATCTATCATTCTATCATCCATCCATCTATCATTCTATCATCCTATCATCCATCCATCCATCCATCCATCCATCCATCCATCTATCATTCTATCATCCATCCATCCGTCTATCATTCTATCATACTATCATCCATCCATCCATCCATCTATCCATCTATCATTCTATCATCCATCCATCCGTCTATCATTCTATCATCCATCTATCCATCCATCACTCACTCTATTGTTCTATAATTCTATCTTTACTGAACATACAGATTTAGTTTATTTGAACTGGGGAATAAATAATAAAGTAATGTTCTGATGTATTATATTTAGATGACTAATGAGTGATATCTGAGCATTTAGAGAAACCAGCAGCTCTCCAGAACTCATGGAGAACATGTTTTCATGCCGCTCAAATAATTAGTAATGAATCCGTTCGTGTTAGATTAGTAAAGAATACTTGGTCTCTTTGATTCATTCAAGCTGCTTTTTGAATCTTAGAGAGCTAATGTCCCAAATAACAGAGTGTCAGAGCAGGTCATCAAAACTGTGTCGGTGATTCTGTAACGGACCGAGGGAAACACCCGGCTGTAAATCCAGCGTCTCGAGCTGAAAGACCGGCTCTGTTCGGGAAAGCATCTGCTGCGTGTGGAATTATTTATGAGTGGACGTATGAAGCCAAAGGTGTGTCACAGAGTCCTGCGAGCGCGCTTGACGTCGTAAAAATGATTGCGTTTTAAATTAAGCCATTAGTTCCCTCTGTTCGGCTCGAGGGACGCGCGTTCTGATCCAAAGGAAAGACAAACATTGGAAAGAAGTCGTGCCGTGTCGCTTGTCAAGGGCCTTTGATATAAAACAACCTGGAAACTACGAGAATCACAGCAGCAGCAGCAGCTCGTATGTGAATGAGTCTCAGAAACACACGGATCTCTCGATTCAGCGCTCGTTTAGCAGACAATATAATCACTGTTGCTGAAATCTTCTGCTCTTTGGCCGGTGTGAGTGTGGGGGGTGTTACGGCTCAACTTATCCCAGTAATAATGGCTCTTTAAACAACCCAAGAGTGCATTATTTCCCTTTACAGCCCGTTTATCTCCGGAATGTGGCATCTGTAGATGTTTTGCTCCGTATGAAACGCTGATAAGACGCCAGTGTGCTGATTTACCAGCATGTTGCCCAATCCTGACTAAATGTTTGGCTTTCTTTTGAAATTTTAATGATGTGAAAGTGAATGCATTAATATTATGTTATATGGCTATAATTATATTTTAATGCATTTTGGATATGGGAAAAAGGTTGTGTGGATATATATTATAGTAATTTTTCCTGAAATTCAACCAGTGAAATGGTGAATAATATTGTGTGGTGATGTATATCTTTATATAATCCAGTGATTTTTATTTGGAAATTAATTGGACATGAAACTGATCTTGTTTTGTCCTGATATAGCAAAAGCATTGTGCACTTCAGGACATTTCAGTGAAAATCTAGATAAAAAAATTACAAAAATATATAAAATAGCATATAAACATATTTAAATCAATAGAATAAATGTATATATTTAAACAAACAAATAAATAAATAATACATGTAACAGTAGTGCTGAATAGGACACATTTTAATAACTAATAACAAGCTAATAATTAGGTAGGGAAATGTCGATATATTTATAATAATAATAATATTTCCCAGAATGAATTGGGTCGAAAACATTTTTTTTTTAAATTAGTAAAATTAGTTTAATAAAATAATCCATCTAACAGTACAGTGCTATAATGAGTAGAACAATAGAATGAACTTGTTTTTATTGAATTCTATTTCTAATCCTAATCTTCACAGAATAAAAGGGTCTAAACGATTGAAAAGCCCTGCTTTAGGACGACAGCATCAGACTGTGAAGGTATGACACTTGCGTGTGTTCCTCCCAGACGTGTGCTGAATGAAATGCGAGGCGTGTGGAATGATTTAAACAGAGAATACTCTGAGCTGTGTCGTGGTAAACACTCGTGCTCCCATTAAAGCATCTCAACAATGTCAATAAAAGCCAGAAGAATGAGCTCAAAGCACCTGCTGCTGACTGTAACACACACTAACTAGAGCACTTGATATGTGACACGTGCCGACCGCAGTGTTTTCTCATAGAGGTGAAGAGCTCATCTTTCCCTTTGTGTCCTTCCAGCGCCAAGCCAAACAATAATAACCTTTCATTTCTGACTTAAAACACTGCATTATTCAAATATGATCCATCCATCATCAATCTGTCGTTCTCTCATTCTATCCATCTGCCATTCATCCATTGTTCTGTCATCCATCCATCCAAAAAGTAAAATACTAGAACAAAGCCTGCACACTCTCTAAAATCAAAAATACAAGCAAGATTTTTTTCTAGTATTTCACTTTTTGGGAAACTTTTTTGGTCTACGCGCCTCGGTTGGATTGTTTTGAAGGAGCGGTGAGTTTTTGGCTGTGCTTCAGTCATCCGTCCATACGTTCATCCATCTGTTCATCCATCCATCTATCCATCCATCCATCCATCCATCCATCCATCCATCCATCCATCCATCCATCCATCCATCCATCCATCTGTTCATCCATCCATCCATCCATCCGTCCATCTGTTCATCTGTTCATCCAACCATCTGTTCATCCATTCTTCCTTCCATCCATCTGTTCATCTATCCATCCATCCATCCATCCATCCATCCATCCATCTGTTCATCCATCCATCCGTCCATCTGTTCATCCATCCATCCATCTGTTCATCCATTCTTCCTTCCATCCATCTGTTCATCTATCCATCCTTCCGTTCATCCATTTATCACCCCTCCATCTATCCATCATCCATCTGTCCATTCATCCATCCGCCCATCCATTTATCACCCCTCCATCTATCCATCATCCATCTGTCCATTCATCCATCCGCCCATCCATTTATCACCCCTCCATCTATCCATCATCCATCTGTCCATTCATCCATCCGTCCATCCATTTATCACCCCTCCATCTATCCATCATCCATCTGTCCATTCATCCATCCGTCCATCCATTTATCATCCCTCCATCTATTCATCGTCCATCTGTCCATTCATCCATCCATCCATTCGTCCATCCATTTATCATCCCTCCATCTATCCATCAACATCTGTCCATTCATCCATCCATTCGTCCATCCATTTATCATCCCTCCATCTATCCATCATCCATCTGTCCATTCATCCATCCATCCATTTATCATCCCTCCATCGTCCATCTGTCCATCCTCCATCCATCCATCCATTTATCATCCCTCCATCTATCCATTCTTCATATGTCCATTCATCCATCCATCCATCCGTCCATCCATTTATCATCCCTCCATCTGTCCATTCATCCATCCATCCGTTCATCCATTTATCATCCATCCGTTGCCGTCCATCCATTTATCATCCCTCCATCTATCCATCGTCCATCTGTCCATCCATCTATTTATCCATCTATCTGTCCATCTGTAAGGCCTGTAAACCTTTAAGCGTCTCAATCTTTCCCTGTTCTTGTCATGTATATTTGGATAACTGTAATTGATTTAAACTCAGTGCAGTGTTTCTCATCATCCTCAGATGTTCCTCTGCCATCTTAAACCGGAGTGAACACGGTCGGCTCTGTGATGAATGTTTCTATTCCTCTATTGTTAGTCTCTTCAGATAAGAGACACATGTAGATGTACAGTTAATCTCCCAGGACGATGTTGTGTTTAGTTCCTCGATGGATTAGAGTGGATCTGACACAGGAATCCCTCAGTGACTGATTGTACATCTCTGAGCTGTAAAACCCAAGGCTTAACCGCTCCAGGAATACCCTTGACTCTCCCCTGAGCCGGGTCACAGTGCTGACCTATAATTATCAGCGCGAGCGAGGTCAGCGACAGCTGGGTCAACACCTATGAGAGGTGTCAGGGTCAGAAGACACTGGAGGTCATGTTATAGTGTAGAGTTCACAATACAGCATGCTCTCAGATGCCTTAGTCTTTGGATAAAAATACATCTCCATAGATTTCTGCAGAATTTCAACCGTTCTACACAGTGCTTGTTGATTATGTTTATATAATATTTGGCTATGCCTTCATCAATCAGTATGTTTGGTTTAGTTGCTGACTGTTAATACATAGCTAAACCCCTTCAGCTAAAAGCTGGTCTGTGCACTTATTTCATTGTCTTAGAAGAATGTAGTAGAACTGCACTAATTGGGAAAAATCTAATTGTGATTTCGATTTAGTAATAATAATACAAATGTAATAAAAAAATAAATGCATGCATACTATACATACATAAAATAAAATACAGGTTTGCAGTGTTTGTTTATAGAGCTGCACAATTTGACCAACATTTTGTGATTAATATATATTAATATGGCTATATAATAATCATAATTTATTATTACTACTACTACTACTACTTCTAAATACAAATATAAAAACTAAATAAGAAATATTACTATTGTAATATTGCGTATTTAAGAAATAATAATAACAATTGTATTTTACATTACAATTGTAAAATTGCAGTACTAATATTTATTATAATATTTATCTTTATTTCTTAATTTTCAAGTGGTACGCATCAAACTTTGACAGAAAGCTGCTCTCTGGTTGATAAATGCTTCTGGTTACTAGAATGGGGAAATGTTTGCCGCATGTTGAGTTCAGTCCAAAACACTAAGTGCACATATTTACTTCATTAAATCACCACCTTATCAGGGTTTCGGGTTTGTTTCGATTAATTGCCCTGCCGTGTAGCTCATTATGGTTTGTGAAATGATTTGTTTTGGTTCAAAGCTCCTGCAGCTAATAATGTTTGATTTACAGTCACATAAAGATGATCCTGTTATCATATCTGATCCTGTAGAGCAGCTGGAACGGGTTTAAAGTCTCCGATTGAAGACACTCGTTATCGTTCCATTAAAGCATCACAGACGTCTTCAACAATACACATGTTCTGCATTCGAAGGTCTTCCTCGCTTTGAAGCCGCTGACCGTTATCCTTGACATCGAGTGCACTACACCCGCGGGACTGGATGGCAAATTAAGCTCTTTTCCAAGGTTTCACGGGGAATTTCCACCGGATTACATTGTTCCAGATTCCTTTGAACTTGACATTGAACTTAAGCAGACGTTTGGTTTACGGAGCCGTGAAGTTTGCCTGTTCAGATGCTTGTGGAAAGAGGAACAAAGCCACGATTCATTTCAAACTGTTATTAATGGAACATTTTTAGTGTTTTCTGAGTAAACGAATCTTTGAATCAGTGTTTTGAATCGATTCAGTGGAACTAACAGTATAATATATTTGGCTCCATTGAGTGATGGTGTAAATGAATCTTTGAATCAGTGTTTTGAATCGATTCACTGGAACTAACAGTATAATATATTTGGCTCCATTGAGTGATGGTGTAAACGAATCTTTTAATCAGTGTTTTGAATCAATTCACTGGAACTAACAGTATAATGTATTTGGCTCCATTGAGTGATAGTGTAAACGAATCTTTGAATCAGTGTTTTGAATCGATTCACTGGAACTAACAGTATAATGGATTTGGCTCCATTGAGTGATGGTGTAAACGAATCTTTGAATCAGTGTTTTGAATCGATTCACTGGAACTAACAGTATAATGGATTTGGCTCCATTGAGTGATGGTGCAAACGAATCTTTGAATCAGTGTTTTGAATCGATTCACTGGATCTAACAGTATAATATATTTGGCTCCATTGAGTGATGGTGTAAACGAATCTTTTAATCAGTGTTTTGAATCAATTCACTGGAACTAACAGTATAATGGATTTGGCTCCATTGAGTGATGGTGTAAACGAATCTTTGAATCAGTGTTTTGAATCGATTCACTGGAACTAACAGTATAATGGATTTGGCTCCATTGAGTGATGGTGCAAACGAATCTTTGAATCAGTGTTTTGAATCGATTCACTGGATCTAACAGTATAATATATTTGGCTCCATTGAGTGATGGTGTAAACGAATCTTTTAATCAGTGTTTTGAATCAATTCACTGGAACTAACAGTATAATGGATTTGGCTCCATTGAGTGATGGTGTAAACGAATCTTTGAATCAGTGTTTTGAATCGATCCGCTGGAACTAACAGTATAATGTATTTGGCTCCATTGAGTGATGTGCAAACGAATCTTTGATTCAGTGTTTTGAATCGATTCACTGGAACTAACAGTATAATGTATTTGGCTCCATTGAGTGATGGTGTAAACGAATCTTTTAATCAGTGTTTTGAATCAATTCACTGGAACTAACAGTATAATGGATTTGGCTCCATTGAGTGATGGTGCAAACGAATCTTTGAATCAGTGTTTTGAATCGATTCACTGGAACTAACAGTATAATGTATTTGGCTCCATTGAGTGATGGTGTAAATGAATCTTTGAATCAGTGTTTTGAATCGATTCACTGGAACTAACAGTATAATGTATTTGGCTCCATTGAGTGATGTGCAAACGAATCTTTGAATCAGTGTTTTGAATCGATTCACTGGAACTAACAGTATAATGTATTTGGCTCCATTGAGTGATGGTGTAAATGAATCTTTGAATCAGTGTTTTGAATCGATTCGGTGGAACTAACAGTATAATGGATTTGGCTCCATTGAGTGATGGTGTAAATGAATCTTTGAATCAGTGTTTTGAATCGATTCACTGGAACTAACAGTATAATGTATTTGGCTCCATTGAGTGATGGTGTAAATGAATCTTTGAATCAGTGTTTTGAATCGATTCACTGGAACTAACAGTATAATGTATTTGGCTCCATTGAGTGATGTGCAAACGAATCTTTGAATCAGTGTTTTGAATCGATTCACTGGAACTAACAGTATAATGGATTTGGCTCCATTGAGTGATGGTGTAAACGAATCTTTGAATCAGTGTTTTGAATCGATTCACTGGAACTAACAGTATAATGATTTGGCTCCATTGAGTGATGGTGTAAACGAATCTTTGAATCAGTGTTTTGAATCGATTCACTGAAACTAACAGTATAATGGATTTGGCTCCATTGAGTGATGGTGTAAACGAATCTTTGAATCAGTGTTTTGAATCGATTCACTGGATCTAACAGTATAATGGATTTGGCTCCATTGAGTGATGGTGTAAACGAATCTTTGAATCAGTGTTTTGAATCGATTCACTGAAACTAACAGTATAATGGATTTGGCTCCATTGAGTGATGGTGTAAACGAATCTTTGAATCAGTGTTTTGAATCGATTCACTGAAACTAACAGTATAATGGATTTGGCTCCATTGAGTGATGGTGTAAACGAATCTTTGAATCAGTGTTTTGAATCGATTCACTGAAACTAACAGTATAATGGATTTGGCTCCATTGAGTGATGGTGTAAACGAATCTTTGAATCAGTGTTTTGAATCGATTCACTGGATCTAACAGTATAATGGATTTGGCTCCATTGAGTGATGGTGTAAACGAATCTTTGAATCAGTGTTTTGAATCGATTCACTGGATCTAACAGTATAATGGATTTGGCTCCATTGAGTGATGGTGTAAACGAATCTTTGAATCAGTGTTTTGAATCGATTCACTGGATCTAACAGTATAATGGATTTGGCTCCATTGAGTGATGGTGTAAACGAATCTTTGAATCAGTGTTTTGAATCGATTCACTGGATCTAACAGTATAATGGATTTGGCTCCATTGAGTGATGGTGTAAACGAATCTTTGAATCAGTGTTTTGAATCGATTCACTGGATCTAACAGTATAATGGATTTGGCTCCATTGAATGATGGTTCAAACGAATCTTTGAATCAGTGTTTTGAATCGATTCACTGAAATGATTCACTAAAATCAATCGTTTTTCTGTTTTTACTTTTCTAGTCATTTACCTGTTTGAGTGAATGTTTGATATCTGATGTGATTTCCAGTGTTTCATGATGTCTTTTCTCTCTTTTCAGAGCAATGGATCATTGGTTTGGTGTCAGAATCACAAGCAGTGCTCAAAGGTAAAACTGTGAAACACGTCCGGGTCATAGTTCACCCTAAATCAGCAGAAGAAAGGGGTACTGAAAGACGAGAGAACAGACTGGGAGTAATATGAGAGATACGAGATACAACAGACACAAGACATGTCTTATTATATCAATATATTAAGAAATGAGTCCAACTTCCATGAGTCCAAAACTTAAGTCCAACAAGTTTAGGTTAAAGTATCTCATTACTGCAATGCAATATTTTTTTGTATGTAAATATAATAAAAAAGGATGCAGTATATGTTTCATTACTGCAATGCAAAAAAAATACTAGTTTTTAAAAATACTTGTAAAGTTGCAAGCTATATAAAAAGTAAAGTTTAAGGATTTATACATATCATTACTGTAATGCAATAAAATTTCCATAGTGAATTTCAATATTCATAAAGTTGACAAATGTATAAAAGTAAAGGTAAAGTATTGATACATCACATTACTACAATGCAAGACAAAATTGTGATATTTTCTTTAAATATTTGTAAAGTTTAAAAAAGTATAAATACTTCAATCTTACTTTTTTAAACGTGCAAACTTTACAAATATTTAAAGAAAATATTGCTGTTTATCTAGAATTGCAGTAGAGAGATACTTTAACCTAACATCTGTTTAATGCAATTGAAAAAAGTGCTATTAAATATTAAATATTGGTCAAGTTTGAAAAATGTAGGTTGAAGTATTACTTCTACAATACAATACATGTTTTGATATTTTGTCTAAATCTTCATAAAGTTGACCGTTTTTAGAAAGTAAGGTTAAAGTATTTATGCATCATGGTTATATTTGTTGCACTGTCTTTATTTCTGGACATGTTTGGTCAAACTCAATGCCTCGCTCCACGTGTTGTTAATATTTGATGCAGCAGTATCATGTGTACTCTCCAGTTCACTTTGGGAACAGTGATATTGAGTCTCTGTCGGGGTCACAGACGTGTCCTGTGTTGAATCACTACACACTCACGGGATCAGCTGATGCATGACGCAGTGGTTTACTGAGACGCTGACACACTCATTCACTAAAGGTCTGAAATGATGAACGCAGAGCAACAGACGAAAAGAGAGAAAGAAAGCGCTCGGGTTTCACTTCAATGCATTGCTTGTTATGAATCTGAGTTTGGTCATATTTGTGTGTTGCATTGATAGTTTAGCAACAGAAAACTATATCGAAGTTAATTTTGCATCTCTTGTGCATTTTACATGTTCACAATTTTTAAATAAGGTATGGTAGAGATATTTTATTAATGTAAATATTAATTTAAGAATTTATAGATATGTATACTTAAGAAGTATTTATACATTTCATTATTTCAGTGCAATAATAATAATAGTGTTATTTTATTTAAATATTTTGTATTGTTTTAAAAAGTAAAGTATTTACACATCATTACTGCAATACAAGAATTTTTTTTATTTTTAAATATTTATAATGTTTAGAATTTTAAAAAAATATTTAGAAATAATTACATCAATGCAAGAAAATTGGTTTTATTTAATAATTTGTTACGTTTTCAAGTTTTAAAAAGTAAGGCCATGTATTTATATATCTCATTACTGCAATGCAAGAAAAAGTGATTTGTTTTATTGAAAAAATTGTAAAGTTTACAAGTTTTAAAAAGTAAAGTATTTATAACATCTCATTACTGCAATGCAAGATAAATTGTAGTATTATATTTAAAAATGTGTAAAGTTGACAAGTTTTAAAAAGTAAGGTGTGTATTTATCTATCTCATAACTGTATTTATACTTTTATGCAAGAAAAAATTGTGATTTTTCTTTTTTTAATTAAATATTTGTAAAGTTTACAAGTTTTAAAAATCAAATTATTCATATATCACGTCATTACTGCTTTGCAAGAAAAATATTTTATTTAAAATATTTATAAAGTTTCTAAGTTTAAAGTATTATAAGGTTGAAGTATTTGTACATCTAATTACTGCAATGCAAAAAAGTAATATTTTATAAAAAAAATTGTAAAGTTAAAAAACGAGAAGAAATAGGGATAATTTATTTATTTTAATTGCTTGGTACAAATCTAAGTTTGATCATATTTTTGTGTTGCATTGATAGTTTGCTAACAGCGAACTCGATCGAAGGTCATTTTGAGTTTATCATGCATTAGATATTTGCTAAATTTCAACACCATTATTTTATTAATAGCCATATGTTAATTTCTCACCAGTTGCATGTAGTTGTAGTTTTCTCTGTCACTGTAGTGAGAACGCGTCACGCTGGTGTTTAGAATAAGGCGAGTGAAGTTCAGCCAAGAAGAACAACATTAACAAAAATGAATTTAGCTTCACAAGTTAATGAGGATGTCAGAGGGCTTCAAAGAGGAGATACACTGTGCTTTAAAAGCAACAAAAGACCTGCTCTTTTCCTTTCTTTCCATGGACTTGGCCAGCATTGGATCCTGGCACGGCGCTGTCCCCAGTCATTCATCAAGAGCTGCTGTGTTAAAGAAGGATTTGGCTGTTTGTGTGTCTCAGTGTTGGGCGTTCCCGTTACGACTGGCCCTCTTCGTCTCTCCAGGAGATCATGCCATGCTTGGACTCGCTGTGTTTCTGTTGCTAGTGATCTGTCAGGTCTGCTTCAGAATCGTGTTTTTCGTAATGTAGTTAGGAATGCATATGTTGTGGTTCTCTGGGTGGGACGGAGCCTGTGGAACGAGTTCAGTCTGTGCTAATTTGATGTGTATACATGCGTCTTGGCCTGTTGCGTCATGTTTCATGTCTTCAGATGTATAGTTGACTCTGTGCTGTTATTATAATCGATCACCTAGCTGTTTATGAATGCAAGAAACGAGGTTACTCGCCCTTTGGAATTGAATTGAGAATGTCTTATATTCCGGTTCGGACAGTTTAGGGGATGTAAGAATTGAATTTTAATTCATAGGAATTCACATAAAGGTCATTTTTAACTAAACAAACAACAACATTTGAAAGTTTTTAAAGCTTTTATGAATGGATGGATGATGGATGGATAGATAGATAGTCATATCTCTACTGTTAATATAAATATTTCATAGTCGACATTAATTCTACATCAACATAAGCTGAAACACTTGTCCTCATCTAACTAACGAGACCGAGTGCTTTTCATTTAGCCGTTGTTTGGCCACGTTCTGCGTCGGTCATATTTTCACAATGTTGTGAAAGCTACTAATTCCTGAACCGTTAGCCAGCGCGAGGCTTTTCCTCTCCCAGATGTTAATGACGTGGATTGTTGCTGCAGGTTTGTGGACCTCTTAATGAAGTGATCTGTTTGTAAAGTCCTCACAACACAAAGCCAGAGCCACGCTGGGCTGCTTATACGAGGTGTCCTGCTATATTGTCCCATACAGTGTGTGTGTTTTATGTTTGTGAACAGCTCTGTTTGGCCTGAGCCACCGTAGACGTCAAACAAAAGCAAAGACGGAGAAGCCACCCGTCACGGTTTCTGTCCACTAGAAAGGCTCATCGTGGTGTCGCTCTTCCAACAAAAGTGAAGCAAAGGTGGGTTAATTATTTAAACAAAGATGAAGTGACCTCTCAGATCCGTCAGCGCTTTGGAGGACAGTCTTGGCGTCTCCTGCGAAGTGTCCAGCGCCCCGTTGTTATGATAATTAACCCCGCTGCCCTGTTGCCGGAGCGAAGGGAGAGGGCATTTGTGAGTATTAGAGCTTCATTAGCATGCCACAGCACCACCATCACCCTCCATTCACTGCCGCCTCCGCCTTTTGTGTCTCCTTTCTTTATCTTTCGTGTGAGCACTTCTTCTGGAGTGAGAGAAAGCTCGGAGTTTGACAACTTCTGGGTGCTTGTTCAAGCGAAAGGGGAAAAAACAAGGAGCTGAAAAGGGTCGGACTTCCAAAAGACCCCCAACGCTTGAATGGATTTGCTTTGCAAATAAGAGTCGCGCTCAGAAATAGACTCGCGAGAGTGTATAATTCGGCTGGTCCGGTTGTTTGTGCTGGGCTAGTTCATGAGGAATGTATTCAGCAAATTTCCTAAAATCGTTTCTTCATCAGATTTGTAGAAATGTGTCTCAGCAATGGATGCCCTACAGTGAATGGGTGCCGTCAAATTCATACTGTTGCTTTCGGCAATATGAGTCCATAATCCATAATAACGCTTCTTCCAGTGAAAAAGTGCATCTCCTGTCGTCTCTCACATCAAAATCCACACATGTTTGGCTTGTAAGCGGTGCTTGATCTGCGCTATTTGAGCTAAAAACATCTTAATGCTGGGTCTGTTTCAGATTTTGTCTTCTCCAGATGTTAACTGATGGACTGTGGATTATTGTGATGTTTTTATCAGACTCTCATTCTGACGGCACCCATTCACTGCATTGCTGAGACACATTTCTACAAACCTGATGAAGAAACAAACTCCTCCTGATCTCAGATGAACTGAGAGTGAGCACATTTTCAGCAAAAGTTCAGTTTTGAGTGAACTATTCCTTTTGAAGCATTAATTCGAAGCCAATATCCCTAAAAACATTTAATATTTTAAAAACGGTTACCCTTAGTTGCATAGCTTTCCCAGAATAGTTGGTTTGCAGTTGCGATGACTGGGGGTGTTTTTAGTTGATTTGCATGTCTTGTGTTTTCTTCTTAAGATCTAAGATTAAGTTTTTGTGGCTCTCAAGAATCATGGGAAAAAGACGTGGCATTTCTGAGACCCCCCCCCCCCCACCAGCAGCTCCCTTTCACTGGGCAGAAATTAGTCTGACTTTTGTGGCTTTTCAATGAAGTGCTTTTCCAGGTCAGTTGTTTCACTAGCAGTTCAGTTTGGGTTGTGTTTGCAAATGATCTGCATTTCCACGTCTAGGCTTGGGACTCGAGAAGATTCAGAGGCGATGATAGCTTTTGTAAATACTTTGAATTGATAGGTTAGAACCAGAACCAGGTTAATGTGTTATGAATCTGTCCCTATTTGAATAATAAGTGCTCTTGTATAATATGTGAAGGGATTGTCACCCAGCAGAAGCACAAGCTGTGGCTGTACTGTGAGTGTTTGGACTTCAAAGCTCCTTTTGGTGAAGACGTAAAGCAGAAGCGTTCCCAACACCTCACTCGGTGTCAGCCGTACCTGTCAACACTCCCGTACTTCTCACCCGTCTCCCGTTTGGTGTAAATCTCCCGTAATGTATGGCTCTACCGTGTTATATGAGTACTCACATTAACATATTGTTCCAAGGTTGGCCAGTTGCAGGATCTTTATGAAACGCATCCTACTCACACAATAGACAGATCACACTATTTTGAACCCATGTGACCTCGACCTGGTAACCTCAGCTGTGCTGTTGATATCTGACCGGGGGAGTCGAATCAAGCATCACTGCTAGAAGTGACATTAGAAAGCTCAGGCGAAAAAAACTACATATAACTACACATTTAATAACAGCTGGACGGAGGAATTTAATTTCTCATCGCCCCCCCCCCGGTCTCCCAGATTGTGGTATCCCAATGTTGACGGTATGGTGTCAGCAGTGAAGGTCATCAGAGGAAACAAACACGCGTTTTCTGCTCTAGAATATTCACTTTTATATTATACAGACATTAATAACGAGGTTATGCATAAAAGTCATGTTGCTCACCATTCACTTAATTACATAATGAATCCTAATGATATTCATTTGTATCTCAATTTTTATGTAATTTTTCTAAAAGATGATTAGTGGCAAAAATACGCGGTAATTTCAGCAATAATAATGCAGCGCTTGTTTTTTTTTGCAGGTGTGCGTGTGGACAAAACTATGAATATTTGCAATACTGGTAATTGTATTGTATTGTTGTGTGTGTCTCTGTCGGTGTGTGTGTGTGTGTTTGTGTGTGTATATATTTGAGTTTGTGTGTGTGTGTGTGAGAGCGGTGTGTGGTGTGTCTGTGTGTGTGTGTGTGAGAGCGGTGTGTCTGTGTGTGTGTGTGTGTGTGTGTGTGTGTGTGTGTGTGTGTGTGTGTGTGTGTGTGTGTGAGAGCGGTGTGTGTGTGTGTGTGTGAGAGAGTGTGTGTGTGTGTGTGTGTGTGTGGTGTGTCTGTGTGTATGTGTGTGTGTGTGTGTGTGAGAGCGGTGTGTGTGTGGGTGTGTGTGTGTGTGTGTGTGTGTGTGTGTGTGTGTGCGTGTATATGTGTGTGTGCGCTGGGCCGGTCAGACTCAGCAGGAGTCTCTCTGATAGGACACGGCTGTTAGTTTGATGGCTGTGTGTCTGCTCTCTGCTCGTTACTCATCACGGTGGGTGGCAGAGCGGCAGAGGAGAGTGTCTGTGGCACACACACACACACACAGACACACACACACACACACACACACACACACACACACACACACACACACACACACACAGACACACCACACACACACACTCACTCACACACACTCACACACACACACACACACACACACACACACACACACACACACACACACACACACACACACACACAGGTATCCAGACGTTCACACGCTTACACATCCCTGTGCTGCTGCGAGAGAGGAGGACAGCTGTGTTTTTATCTGTTAAATAACGTCTTTAGACGTGTTTGTTCGCACATCAGACAAGCCTCCGGTCTGGAGTCCGTCAGGAGGAGACTCTGAAGGTCATTTATCATTACTGAACACGTCATTAGTTCCCCGATGAACAAACTGCACTCACATGCATCAGTCTATGATCAAAAGAAGTCTCTTCTGCTCACCAGGCCTGCATTTACATGATCAGACATACAGTAATATAATATCAAATAGTTTTACTATTTAAAACAGCTGTTTTCTATGTGAATATGTGTTAAACTGTAATTTATTTCTGTGTATTTCCAGCATCATTACTCCAGTCTTCAGTGTCACATGATCTTCAGAAATCATTGTATTTTTAATGCACTTCATGGCTAGCCGTGCATTATCCCTTACATAATCATAATAATCTTAAGATTTGTATTTTACTGTGTGTTTGTGTGTATTATCATTTATATATTACATATACTATATTTTTAGGACCATATTTGAATATATAATGTGATATATTTTATCAAGCACTTTTTCCCATATATATAGTTTTTTGTGGAAACTGAAGCATTTTTTTACATAAAGTTCAAAATATCAGCATTTATTGGAATATTTGAATACATATACATCGTTCCGTTTGAACTGCGTATATATGATACAGTTGATATGTACTGTGGTACTGTGTCTGTGGTAATATGTTTGTTTGTTGATGAAATCAGTGTTTAAGGACTGAGGATCAGTTTAGGGTCATGCAGACGCATGTATAATTCACTCTCGCTCCTCTCGCTGCTTTCAGATCAATAATTCAGATGATATTTCACAGAGTGTGTGTTTGATCGTGTGTTTGCTGAGCGCTGATGTTAAGCTTTGTTTCCTAATGTTGACCAAATTTACTCTAAATGCTGTAAAAGACGGAGGACTTTATGCTGCTGAGTTTTTTTGGATAGATAGATAGAAAGATAGATAGATATCAATTATTTTTGAATTTGCAAATAAATAATTTGATATAAATGCATTTTTCTGGAGTCTGATGCATGTTTGTGATACTATGATGAATATGAAGTTCCAAATAACAGCATTTATTTGAATATTTAAGTGTTTGAATTATTTGAAAAATATTGAAATATTTTTTACATTTTAACTGAATATATATTAAAGAGGTATACAATTAAAATATGTTTTTGAAAGAAATTAATAAGTTATTAAATTACTATAAAATGTATTAAGGATGCATGAAAAGTGACAGAAGAGACATTAATAATGTTGCAAAAGGTTTCTATTTCACATAAATGCTGTTCTTTTTATTCATCTGTGAATCCTGAAAAATAAGTCTTCACGTTTTCCACAAAAATATTGTGCAGCACGACTGTTTTCAACATGATAATAATCAGAAATGTTTCTTGAGAAGTATATTATTATGATTTCTGAAGATCATGTGACACTGAAGACTGCAGTAATGATGCTGAAAATACACAGAAATAAATGTCAGTTTAACGTATATTCACATAGAAACAGTTGTTTATGATATTTCAGATTTTGAAAGTTTTCAAACTACAGTTTTCTTGTAGTTGCATTATTGATGCGGTTTTGTTTCTTTATTATTAAATCAGATGAATCGGTTTGTTCAGCCGCTGAAGTCCGTCAGAATAACTGGTTTCTCGAAGGCGTCTGGTGTTTTTCTCACAGTAGTGTGATGAATGAAGTCACACTGTTCAATAGAGAGTTTCTTCTCTTCTCTCGGCTTTAGTTTAAGTCTCACGCTCCATTAACAGCAACATGTTCCAGACGCTTTTCTCTATAGTTTGTGTTTGTTTTTGTGTGAGCCGCTTCAGTCTCTCTGTGTTTTTGTGAAATCGTGTTGTTGCTCAGACGCTTTGTTTCATTTAATGAAGGTGAATGAAATGCCTGCAATCTGTTTCTGTTTAGCCGAGCAGAAGAAGTCCAACAGAAGACACATAGCAACAGAGACACACACACACACACGCACCACGCACACACTCACACACACACGCACGCACGCACGCACGCACGCACACACACACACACACATACCACGCACAAGCACTCACACACACACACACACACACACACACACACACACACACACACTCACACACACACTCACACACGCACGCACGCACGCACGCACGCACGCACGCACGCGCACACACACATACCACGCACAAGCACACACACACACACACACACACACACACACACACACACACACACACACACATTATACATTATACATTTGTATATATGTGATTATACATTCACATGATAATGATAATTATTTTTTATTATTTTAAATATAGTTAGCATTCAATTAAAATATTTGTTTAAATATTGTAATATTTCACCAGATAATATAATAATAATGATTTAGGTGTAAAACGCATGTATTTATTTGGTTTAATTGTAGTGAGCAGTCAGTATTGTGGTTTTAGTTTATTGTGATTAATGTTCCTGTGATCACAGACAGATTGATGGGCATTGATTGGAGACGTCCTCACACTCCATTAAACAGCACATAATCCTTCAGAATAATGACAGCGCTGCTGCTAACGAGCTCATTAAGAGCCCATAAACGCTCCGCGCGCTTACTCAGCACTTCTCACTAGATCGCTTCATATGTGAGGTCTTTATGATGGATTTGAGACACACTCTTAATACTGTGTTTGCCGATGAATGCTTGATTCTGATTGGTTGATGAACATTCTAAGTGCATTAGCCCCGCCCACTTTCTCAGTGGCGTATCAAAGTATTTTTTCCATTCATTTTTTCCCATAGAGATTGTAATAAAGTCTTAATTAAAGCAATAAATCCAGCTACGAGCAGGAAACTTTGATTTGAAGCAATAAAGTAAATTAAAATAATAAAGACAAAGACTGTGAACAGCGTTGAGGAAAGAACTATGAAGGATTGTGAATTACATGAATCAAAATATAATTGATGGAGAAATATAAAACTATTGGTTTAAAGTAGTTGGTTTTAATCTGTACAAAGAATTGCGGAGTGGGCGGAGCTAAAGATCGCCACGTCTCTCTGATTGGTGGAATGTTCTGTACTGCATCATGGGTAATGTAGTTCTCTCCTCAAATTCAGCTAGTAAATGTGATTATTTTAAAAGTAAGCTGAATTAATGTGAACTTTTGCCGTCTACAAAACTATATACAATCGATCAAGAACCTCACAGCTCACAACAGCTCTGTCTGTAAAGGTTTATCAGTCATTGTGGAGAAAATTAATGGAGATTTTACTTCGTTAGTCGCCAGGAAACACACAGATATGAAGTATTATTTCTATAATAATAGCAAGTGTTTTATTTTGTGTAATTTATTAAGTTTAAGTTTAAGTTTAATTTAATTTTTTTATTAATATTGAGTGTTTTATTATTTTAATTTATTCAAAATAATTTATTGTAATTTAAATAGTTTATAATTAAATTAATTAACAGTAAGTGTTTTATTTTATTTTATTGTTTTAATTATTTATTAGTAAGTGTTTTATTTTGATTGCTTTTATTTCTAAATCTGGTTTAATTGTAATTTTTTATGATTTTATGAATATTATTTTATTCATAGTTACAAACCCCCTGTACTTCCACGTTTGGCAAACCCTGAATTCACGCTTTAGAGGAGCGAGCGCTTGTCGAGCTCAGTGATGTTCTTCTGGATGTGAAGTCGAGCTGACGTCTTCTTCTCTCTTTCCTCGTTCAGTGTCTGGAGCCATGCCGGGCGTCATGGGACCTGAAGGAGAACCAGTGTCAGGACTTGTGTGAGGTATGTAAACGCTCAGAGACAGATTTAAGCTGTCCGAGCCGGTCTGAGATCTGCTCCTGATTTCAGACTCGGTTCCCGAAGAAGCACTACGAGTGCCTGACGAGCTGCGAGTTCCTGCGCTCCGCTCAGACGCTGAAGCCGGGCGACTGTCCCGCGCCGGAGCGAGCGAGTGGATTCGCCGCCGCATGCGTGGAGAGCTGCGAGACAGACGCCGAGTGCACAGCGCTGAAGAAGTGCTGCTCCAACGGCTGCGGACACACCTGCCAGACCCCCAAGAACCCCTATAAAGGTACAGACCCACACAAACACCCCCCTGCCGCCATTTACTCAAACCCGTGGGGAGTCTTTATTTCACGGGAACATGTCTGTTATTGTGTCCACACAGTGAAAGTCTAGTCTTAGTGTTTTGGACCCCATTGACTTTCATTGTGTGATCAAAAATTAAAATCATACACATATCTGTGCATCATCAGAAAGACAGAAATGTCATTAATACACCTTAAATAATTTTAAATTACTTAAATTATTATCTAAAACTATCAAAGACAATTGTGCATTGAAATCAATATAAATACTTGATGAAAACAAAATAAGTTGAAGTTGAATAAAATTAATAATTAAGATTAAAATTAAGATTTAATTTTATTAAATCTGAATAGTTATATATATCAAAAAATAATAATACACTTTGAATAAAAGGATCTGCCAAATGCATAGATGTAATGTAATTCAAAACATTAATAATATTTTTTTTATGGATAATCAAAATAAAATGTGAAAAGAACTTGATCTACTAAAATTATTACAACAACAACAAAAAAAATAATAGAGAGAAAAAATGTAAAACTATAAATATAAAAAACTAAATATAAATAACAGAAAACACAATGAAAATACTAAAGCTTTAACTAAAATTATTATTTTTTTTATTTCTAAATTCAAAATGAACAAAACCTATAGAATTTTGCATAGCTACTAAAAGTACTAAAATGACTAAAACGTAATAAAATAAAAATGACTTAATACAAACTATACAGGAGCATTAAATCTTAATCTAATCTACACAAGTACTAAAAATGTAACTAAAATGAAAGTGAAAACTATCTACAAATAAATGAAGTTGTGACTATAAAGTAAAAGTGATGCTGCAGTAACACAGAAGCGCGGCGTCTGGATGGATGTCAGATGCACTGCTTCCGCTGGTTTGCAGAAAGCCGTAAAGTCTTTTATTGAAATCCAAAGGCAATCGGAGAGAGCCGGCGCTGGTGTCAGGAGCGTAATCGTTTCTCTCTGTTAGAAGATGAGCTCAGCGATGCTGGAAACCATTAACATCGCTGCTCTGTCGATGACTCGCAGGTGTTTCTCCTTGACCCAGAGACGAGCCCGATTCAACTCAGAATACCAGGAGCACGCCTTCACTTCTAATCAGTGTGTGGTGGAGAGTATACGGCGTGTGAATCCCCTCTGATGCACATCGTTCACTCGTGTCCTGCACTAGCCAAATCAGGACAGTCCAGCATATGAGTGACTAATCCAATCACATGTGAAGAGATTCCCAAAAATATCTGGTGTGTTTCGGAGGACACTGGAGCTGCGTGGAGCTTCAGCTCCGGCTCCGGCTCTGGGAGCGAGCGTGTGTGTGTGTGTGTGTGTGTGTGTGTGCGTGCGTGTGTGTGTATGTGTGTGTGTGCGTGTGTGTGTGTGTGTGTTCCAGCGCTGCTTCAGGAATACTGTGGTAAAGCAGGTGTGTTTCGGAGGACACTGGAGCTGCGTGGAGCTTCAGCTCCGGCTCTGGGAGCGAGTGTGTGTGTGTGTGTGTGTGTGTCCGTGTCCCAGTGCTGCTTCGGGAATGCTGTGGGATTTTACTGGAACGGATGACACACGTGCTGGAGCTGTGAAACCGCAGCACAATCCAACACAGCTGCTGCTCCTCATCATCAGCCTTCAACAGCGCTGCTGTCGTCAGATCCCACCGTCACTGATCGTTTAACACCAACGCATCTCCGTCCTCCAACGTCTTCATCCACAGCGCTCGTGTTGCATTTCTCCATCCTGAGAATCACTGATGATTTTCATTTTATTGCTGTCGAGTGATTAAAGTGTTTAATTCATTATATGATGTGACAATTAATTGATCGCAAAGTAATAGCACATCAGTTTGGTTTGAGACATTACTCCTCAAAAGATAATTTCAAGTTATTATTGTGTTAAATGAGAAAAAATTGAATAGACATTACAAAAAGGAGCTTTAGAAAGAAATAATAATGAGTCGTAATGAGTGAGTCACTGAATCATTCATTTAACCAATTCATTCAAATGACTGATTCATTCCGAAACAAAGCAAGTGACTGTATATGAACGAGTCACTGAATCATTGACTCACTTGATTCACTTGATTCATTCAAACGGCTGATTTGTTCAGAGACAAAGCAAGTGACTTCATGAACGAGTCTCTGAATCATTGGCTCACTTGATTTGTTCAGAGACAAAGCAAGTGACTTTATGAACGAGTCTCTGAATCATTGACTCACTTGATTCACTTGATTTGTTCAAACGGCTGATTTGTTCAGAGACAAAGCAATTGACTTTATGAACGAGTCTCTGAATCATTGGCTCACTTGATTCATTCAAACGGCTGATTTGTTCAGAGACAAAGCAAGTGACTTTATGAACGAGTCACTGAATCATTGGCTCACTTGATTCACTTGATTCATTCAAACGGCTGATTTGTTCAGAGACAAAGCAAGTGACTTTATGAACGAGTCACTGAATCATTGGCTCACTTGATTCACTTGATTCATTCAAACGGCTGATTTGTTCAGAGACAAAGCAAGTGACTTCATGAACAAGTCACTGAATCATTGACTCACTTGATTCACTTGATTCATTCAAACAGCTGATTTGTTCAGAGACAAAGCAAGTGACTTCATGAACAAGTTTCTGAATCATTGGCTCACTTGATTCACTCAAACGGCTGATTTGTCCAAAAAGCTGATTCATTCCGAATCAAAGCAAGTGACTGTCTTTATGAACGAATCACTGAATCATTGGCTCACTTGATTCATTCAAACGGCTGATTTGTTCAGAGTCAAAGCAAGTGACTGTCTTTATGAACGAATCACTGAATCATTGGCTCACTTGATTTGTTCAAACGGCTGATTTGTTCAGAGACAAAGCAAGTGACTTTATGAACGAGTCACTGAATCATTGACTCACTTGATTCATTCAAACGGCTGATTTGTTCAGAGACAAAGCAAGTGACTTTATGAACGAGTCACTGAATCATTGACTCACCGGATTCATTGCATTTAGTAATGAATCACCACTGTTTGTGAAACTAAGCAAAACCTAGACACCACTGTGTCTACGATGCATATGAAATCAATATAAGACCCACGTCTTCCGCGCTGTTCTCTGATGAAAAGGCATCAGTTGTTCTGGTTTCTGGAGACGTGTGGAAGACATTGGACGTCCTTCACGTCGCTCCTCAATCAGCGGCACTCCATCACAGCTGTAACGAATCGAGGAAAGACACGGAGCAGAAAATGTTCTCCCTTCTTTCCCCCCGAAGCTTTGTACTTAATAAATCTTTAATTTATTGCATATGGAAGAATTTCAGATGTCAATGAGGGTTAAATGAAAGTCAGTGCCGTATGGAGCAGATGGAGGTTTCTGCAGCTGCAGTGAGAGCATCACATAACATCATTATTATCATAAGTTATGTAACATAGTTATTTTTAACTATTGCACATTCATTGAAACAATGTGAAAATGTCTTTTTTAGTCTAATCCAGCAAATGAAAAACTTTACAAATTAAAGATTGGATTGTCTAATTTTTTTATTACTTTGATCATTTTGTATTTTTTTTTTCATGGAATATCTTATTTATTAGATGCGTGTTATTTTAGTATCAATAATATAATTTTTATTTATATTTTGTATTAGTTTTTATTTAGTTTTATTTGATTATTATTTATTATTTGATTATATTTTCAATTCCCATTTTAGTTTTGATAAATATTTGATAATTTTGTTGTATATATTTTCATGTATATTAAAGCGTCTCTGTCTGTCTCAGGATCTCCTCTGAAGCCACGGAAGGAGCTGCTGTTTGCGGAGCAGGCGTCAGGACTGCTGGAGGTTCGCTGGTCGTCCCGCTTTAACGTCTCTGTGGAGCCGGTGCTTTATGTCCTGCAGCGCCGCTGGAACTCAGGCATCCATCCCAGCGAAGACGACGCTACGCCATGGCAGGACATCGCACCTGTAATGTGTCTTACAAGCATCTGCTTGCTTTCTGAAATCATGACACTCTTGCTGAGAAAACACCACTGAGACATGAGACTAATAGTTCATTTGATTTCATTTGATTGCATTATTTTGCATTTTAGTAATCGATTTGGCAATTAAAAGACAATTAACATTCAGACATATTATCGATTTGATAGCAATAGACCAGATTAAATGAAAATGTGTGCATGTTTTTATTCATTTCTGTGGTCCGTGTTGTTTTTAGTATCATTAATATACTATTGTAGTTTTTATTAAAATTTGAATTTGAAAGATTCAAATCAAAAAAACTATAAAATCAAATGTCATTTTTTGTCTCATTCAGTAGCTGTCTTCTCTCAAAAGTGAATCATATTACATTAGTAAAGACCGAAAACTTCAGTTTATGCTGACTTTACTGCAAAAAATAATTTTCTTACTCAGTATTCAGCGCTAGAGTGTATTTTAGTCTTGGCTAAATTACTTAAGATATTCAGTCGAATTAAGTTCAAAAACTTTTTATGCATCAAATTGTATATTTTAAATAATTATGTGATGATGTCTGTTTGATGAAATCAAAATATTTGAGAAAATTGCCTTTAAAGTTGCCCAAATGAAGTTTTTAGCATAGTTTTGATTTATTTATGGTAGGAAATTTACAAAATGTCTTCATGGAACATGATCTTAATATCCTAATGATTTTTGTCATAAAAGTAAAATTTATAATTTTGACCCATACAATGTATTGTTGTCTATTGCTACAAGTATACCATTATGACTGCTTCTGTTCTCACAAATACTGAGTTAGAAAATCATTTTTTGCAGTGTTGAAGTAAGTTAAACTAAACCGATGCACAGATGTCTCTCCAGTCCGTCATGTTTTAAAATAGACCAGATTTGAAGCTCATATTCAGACCCCTCTGGCCGTGACCTCTGACCCCTGTGCCCCTCAGGTTGCTGTAGAGCGAGCGCTGCTGAGCGATGTCCGGCCGAGCCGCTGGTATCAGTTCCGCGTGGCGGCGGTGAACGTTCACGGCACGCGCGGCTTCACGGCCCCCAGCAAACACTTCCGCTCGTCCAGAGGTGAGTGCCACAGATTCACGCTCCGCACAGGTGCAGCTCTTCACCTGCTTCTCCAGAGCGTCACCACACACCACATTCAGGCCTGATTTACTCCCTCTGTCACTTTCATCTGCTGTTTAAAGAGCTCATGTGATGCGATGTTTTTCTTTCTCTTTGGGGTGTTACAAGCTGATCGTGAATAGATAAGATCCCTGAAGTTACAAAGACTAAAGTCTCAAAACCAAAGAGATATTCTTTATTAAAGTTAAGACACGCCCCCACATGTCTACGTCACGGTGTGGGGAGATTTGCATAACTCCGCCCAAACGCATACACAGAGAAAGAAGGCGGAGCTATTATTCTGGCTGTAGTGTTGTTGTATGTTCTGGAGACGCTGTGTCTCGCTGTAAAAGAGAAACTACTTTGTTTGGGCTTCCAAAAGAGGACACAAATAGAAATCAGTGGTTAAGTTATATTTACAACAGTTCAACCCAAATATTAGACCGTGTGCAGCACATTTTACGGAGGACTGTGTCCCGAACCTGGAAGAGTAGCCTACAATGCTACTACAATTTCTAAAAATGGAACCTTATGACTGGTTTTGTGCTCCAGGGTCGCTGTAGATGAGAGAGTAATGATTATGGCTGTAAGTCCTGAGATGTGTGAGATATGTATGAGACACGTAAAGCTGTAAAAGCATGTAAGACGTGTTTGGATGCCAGGAGCGCTGAAGAAGGATCTGAATCTTTAGATGAGGAGCTCAAACACAAATCAAACCCGAGCTTGGCTTAAAGCAGCAGTTCACCCAGAAACAGAGACATCGGTTACTAAACCTGTGTGCATTTCTTCTGTTTAACACAAAAGAGATGTTGTTGCTAGAATATTGGTAACCAAACCAATAACTGGTAGCCATTGACTTCTATAGTTTTGGTTATCAGCATTCTTCAAAATATCATCTTTTGTGTTCAACAGAAGAAACGTGTGGAACGACACGAGGGCGAGTAAATGACTGAATTTCTGTTTTTAGGTGATCTATCGCTTTAAAGTCGAGTTGAAATCGAAAATAACCCAGATTGACTTTTATTTTAATTGTAAAATTAGTTTAGTCTTTGAGTGACAAAGGTGATTTAACTGCTTTAAATATACAGAAAAAAAATAAAATAACATTAAATAAATAAAAATATTTCTATGCATAAACAGTCAAATCATTATCACAAATGCATGGTTTATTTAAAATAATTATTATAATGTTTTATGATGGGTACATTGTCTCAGTTCACCTGCCGTGTATTGTTACACCACAGCTTCCCGGCTAGCTCAGTCGGTAGAGCATGACTCTAAAACTCAGTTAAACTGTATTTATCTGTATTTGAACGTCTACTGTCAGTGTTTAATGTTAACTGTATGCACCAAGGGTCTGAGAGTAACGCAATTTCAATTCTCTGTATGTATGTACTGTACATGTGGAAGAATTGACAATAAAGCTAGACTTGACTTGACTTGACTTAATCTCAGGGTCGTGGGTTCGAGCCCCACGTTGGGCGTATCTATGAGGGGTAGTTGTGGCTCTAGTGGAGAGAGCGTCGGATTTGTAACCCGAGGTTTGGGGTTCGAATCTCGGCTCCGGCAGGGATTGTCCACGACTGAGACCCTTGAGCAATACTGATTTTGTTAACTTTTTATGTACCAATATTTTAAATTGGCCTTTGAACTTGCAAGGCAAAAAAAGCCTTACCTTGCCAAAACATGGACAGAAGCCATTGATCTAATGGCACTGTTGAGCGCTCCAAATGCAAACTTTGCATGCAACAATCAGAGACAGCAATTGACAGCGCTCTGATTCAATAGCATACAGGCATCGTCAGAATGACAGTACTCTAGCCCAATGATGTTGGGGATCCAGTGGGGGTGGCCATCATATTTCAGGGCGTCCGTGCTGGGGTCGTGAGACAGTTAGGGGGGGTCGCGAGATGATTTACAGAAATCAAATAAATGTTTTTAAGTATTAGAAATAACATATTTTATCTATAACTAACAAAAAATAAAAAGTAGTAGTTAATGGTTACATTAAAAAAACATGCAAATAAAAAAGCCATCAGCCTTTCGATTTTCTTTCCGTTTGATCGCGACCCCTGAGGTTATTACGACAGATTAACGACAAATAAACGATCAATTTACAGCACCATGTTAAACATTCCGACATGTGCACGTAGGTAATTTTTTCGCTTTAGGCTTAGGATATTATTTTTGTTGAAATTAAACGTTGGTTAATACCCACCCATCTCATTAGGTGAGGTTAATGTTGAAATTAAACGAATGAGTAAATTACTATAAAACAAAATTATTTGGTCGTTAGACCGTTGTGTTTTTTTGTGTTTTTAGGCTATGCGCATGTTTTGATAGGCCTATTGGTGCATGTGCGCCATTGCGCGCAACGTTTGTATATTTTAACCACCTCCGAGGATAGTGGGGGTCGCGAGTCACTGGCACCGTTATTTTGGGGGTCGTGGGCTGAAAAGTTTGGGAACCCCTGCTCTAGGCGACCGCCGTGCTTGCCTATGCCTAGAAACGGTGCTGGCTCCAGGTGTGTGTGTACTTGGATGGGTTAAATGCAGAGAACACATTTCACTGCTGGTTATACTCTGTATAATTGTGGATGTAATAAAATGACTAAGAGTAATGAAACCTTCATTTGGGTCAAAGAAAAGTCGATGTCTAAACGGACTCGCATTGCTTTCTATCTCATGAGAACTCATGAAATGTGCTGTAGATGTATTTTCTGCAGCGCTCTCCCACACACGGGGAGTTTAGATGTGTTACAGAAACAGATGTGTTTTCTCATTTCACTGATATCTGTGCTATTCCAGGAAAACATGTTTACATCAGCGCTATGAGTCTCAGCACCAGCTGATACATATCAGAAAACAGACACTGAACAATCTAATCGTATATGTATTTTATTCTATGTATTTTATTAAGATCGTAATAATCTTTTTTAACAATCTTTTTTTAGATTGACACATTATTGAATGGATAATGCACATTTTGTTTTTCAAGCATTTTATTACCCGAGAACCTGAATATTTAACAATAGCAGAGAAATTAATAACATTTCTAAATATACAATTTCTGAATATAAATAATTAAATAAATAAATACAAATCATCTTTGATTATTTGCCAAAAAATGCCTAAAAATGCATAATTTGGTGATGCGGAGTTAAAAAATATCAGTAAATATTAATGCTGTCAAACGATTAATCGCATCCAAAATAAAAGTGTTTACATAATATATGTGTACTGTGCATATTTATTATGTATATATTCATACTCACATACAGCGTATATTTGGGAAATATTTACATGCATATACATGTATATTCTTATATTATATATAAATATATTTAATATATAAACATAACATATTTTTCTTAAATATATACATGTGTATGTGTGTATTTATATATGCATAATACATATACACAGCACACATATATATTATGTAAACAAAACTTTGATTTTGGATGCGATTAATCGTTTGACAGCACTAATAAATATCAAATATATAGATATATGTAAATGTATCGTTTTTAATGCATGTATCAAAAAAGCCGTTAAATGTCAACAGCTTTAATGACAAAAAGCAGTATTCATAATCTATCATTTAACGATCTGCAACATGGAAAAAGTGGAAATCAGAATAAAATGTGCTAAATGTTATGAAATGCACATATTTAGTGAGAAAGTGATATTTGAAATAGAAAAACAGACAATCAGCAGCACTAAATTAATAATAAACAAGCACTGGGTTCATTCACGGTTACATTTATGACCTTTTTATCCAGAGCAATAAAAATGAGGCAGGGCTGTGTTATTGTTTTATAATCCTGAAAGTAATATAAATTATGTTCAGTCATTAAAATGAACCGGCTTATTGTTCAAGTGTTGTATTATAACATTAAAAACATTTACGATGAACTCCAGGCTTGTTCCAGTCCTGCTCGGCTCTTGTGCAGTGTGTTATATTATATATAATACATCATATGTTCATTCTTTGCTTGTAATTAGCAGCTTTGTGACTTTATGTCCAGTAATTGTGGCTTTATTTCTCATATGTCAGAGTAATTTCTTGTTATTTGGACTGTCACGAGAGTCTGCTTCCCTGTTTACACCAAACAAAATCACTTCGGGACCCTAATTATGACGTATAAACTCATACGAGCGGCGTCTTCTGGTGCATAACGTCTATGCTTGATGATTTATTTGCTTGTTTTATTCAATCAGCGCGCTCTATAGAATGAAGGAGTATGTCAGTACAGTTATTCGGATCACATTCGGTCACATCACCTGGTTTGTGGAGTCTTTCCTTGATTATTTACGTTCTGCTCGAGCATCTGGGTTTCAGACGGGCCTCAATAACAGGAACCGACTGCCTCAAGATTGGCCTATTTTCTCATTAAAATCCCATTTGCTTAACTGCACTTCCTCTGCACAGATGACATCATTTCCCTTAGATGTGGACAGCGCCACCGTCACAATCACATGTGCAAGATCGCAAGAAAACTCTGGCTTTATTGATTCTGACTTTAGTTTAAACTGAGCCTGATCCAGCAGGTGACTGCTTCAAATGCACAGAAAAAAAAATCTAGAAATGTATGTATAATTCATAATTATAAAATATAAAACGGTGCAAAAATCCATTATCATAAAGACAAAAATATATCATTTATTTAAAATAAATAATTAATTAATAATAAAAAAATACTACATGCGGTTCAAATGTTCTCAATTCAGCTGCAGAAAACAACTACAAATCATTATTGTGAATTGAAATTATTATTATTGTTAATTATTATTATTATAAAAACTTAGAGTTATAACACTAAAAGCACTACATATTACTCAAACAAAAATTACAAATAAAGCAAATTTAATTAAAACTAAACTTAATTCAGTTAATTAAAACAAAAGCTATTGAAATATCTAAAGCACTCGTTTTATTATATATATTTTTTTAGATTTTCTATATATTAGTAATATTGTTGTCCACTTTTGTTTGCATTTAAAAAAAATGTCTCTCTGTTTGTAAATGTTTAGTTTTTTATTATGAATTTTTATTTTAGTTTTAGTTGTTTTAGTACATCTTTAAACTAAATGCAAATAAGAAATGCTGCTTTGGCGACTAGCTGAAATAAAATAAGTTTGAGGTTTATTTTATTTTACTTCAGTTAAAGGTTATTTTATTTCATGCAATGGAAATATTATTTATGGTTCTAGCTCTGAAAATTACTTAACATTTTTAACTAAAATTAACGAAAATCTGAAAATGTAAGCTAATACAATAGAATATGATTAATTCTGTATGTTATTTGATATGATATAATTAAGTGTTATTAATAATTATGGTACATTCTGTGCTTGATCAGTCATTTGTATTGTTGTATTCTGTGTTTGTTCTCATGTTGTTGTAAGCCTGTGACTCTACACTGTTCTCTATAGAATGAATGTGAAATCCCACACACAGCATCGGGTCTGTATTATCTGTGTTCTCTGTGTTCAGACCCGTCTCCTCCTCCAGCTCCGTCTGGACTGAGAGTGTCTAACATCACAGCGGGACCCGACGGTCTGCTGACGGTCCGGATCGACTGGACTCTCCCCGCGGAGCCGGACCTCCCGGTCCATCACTACAAGATCTACTGGAGCGGGACGATCCCGTCCCGGAGGAAGAGGAGGAAGACCAGCGACGGGGTGAGAGCCGCTTTCACAAAACACTGAGAGAAACACTGAGAGAAACTCACACAGCAGGCCTTTCATTACGTTCTGTGTGGGGGGGATTGAGTTTATTTAGATGCATTTACAGGAGCGGTCACACGTCCTTCAGTCTCTGAACACGGTTAACCCTTTACTGTTCTTGGAACCAAGACGAGTTTTACATTTTTACTCAATTATATGAATGTTCTATATTTTTAAATAATATTTCATCTATATTTATATATTTGTAATAATACAAACATTACAAAATTATAGCATATTGTGTTTTCTCTCTCTCTCTCTATCTCTCACTTTATATATATATATATATATATATATATGCATATGTATATGTGTAAAAATTATATCTAGTGGCTACATGGTAAAATCTGCAAAAACATACAAAAAATATTGCATATTATTAGAATTAATTAATTCAATTTTTAGCCACTGTGTGTCTAATAGTCACATCACACATTGTATTAAAGTAGTGTGCAATATATATATTTTTTAATATATTTTTGTATATGTTATTTTTTATCTAGGGGCTACTTTACATTATATACATTCATATATTATACGAAATAATATATTTAAAAACATTATAAAAATACTGCATATTATTTTAGATGAATAACATAATATATATATAAATATATATATATATATAAATATATATATATATATATATATATATATATATATATATATATATATATTATAAGACGACCCCCCTTTTTCCAGATGTACCTTTTGGAAAAAGGCTTTTTGAAAACCAAATATTGGTTGTTGTTTTTCTCTGTAAAACAATTTTTTTTTCTTAAATTATTTTCATATTGCATATGTTTCCAATTTTAATTTTAGTTTTGAAAGTATGGTAAATTCTGGTCAAATGTACAAACAATGACATTTAAAAATATACACTTTTTGATATACCATAAAAATAAGAGGTAGCTTAGAAGTGTATTTATAAGAGCATTTTCATACATCATTATTTTTAAGTTTCGCGTCTCCATACATATTTAGAAATGATCAAACACTACTTTATCATGGCTGATTTGCTGATTGGACCCTGATTGGAGTAATAAAAAATTACTCCGGTTTTTTATATTTCGTATTAAAGGGGGTCATTTTAACTGCAAAGGCCACACATATTTTTAATACATTTTTTAATCATGTCCACACTTTTTTGAGTTCATATAACAAGAGCTCACCAAGTTTCGTACCATTGCATTAAAGTTTAAAATGTAAAAAAATAAAAGCACATTTTTGGGTGTAATCTGTGAGAAGGGTTAAAGATCCGCTGACACGCTGAAGCGCTGCTGCTACAGAAGCTCCTGTAGATTGAGTGCAAACCCTGCGGAGACTGTGTTCATAACACAGACACTCGATCGCTGATCCTCAGGGTTTGGTTAGTGACCCGCTGCTGCTGGAATGCCCAAACTAACCGAGCTCACGCTGCGGGAGGAATGATCAGCTGAGAAACACTCACCGTGTGCACATGTGTTCCTGATATACAGCCCGTGTTTGTTTGGAGTTCAGCGGTCGTTCTGAGGTCTGAACACACTTCCAGAATCAGCAGCACTTCACGGCCCTTTAACAGCAAACTCGGCTTAAAACACAAAGAAATCAATTCACATTTATCTCACACAAAACTTAACTGTACATTTACTGCTGTTAATTGTACATGTTATACGTTTCATTCAAATTCAATTATATTTATTACATTTAGTCATTTAGCAGACGCTTTTATCCAAAGCCACTTACAATGAGGACAATAGAAGCAATCATAACCAACAAAAGAGCGATGATATACAAGTGCAATGACAAGTCTCGGTTAGCCTAACGCAGTACATGTTTTATTTCACTTGCACATACGTCTGAAGTAATGCATTTAGGTAAAGCGGTGCAGAGCCAGTATAAATATATAATAGGTGTATTATATAGTAAATATTTGTCTAATACATTATATATTAACACATGCCAGATATGTTAAATGTGTATATATACATACAGATGTGTATGTATATAAATGTCAAATATATTGTATATTAAATATGGTAAATATAAGTATGTATTAAATATGTCATATACAATATATTATACATTAACCTTCATAAATATTTTGTATTGAATATATATAATATATTAAATATGTGAAATTACATGTTAAATATATGTTATAGTTATATAGAATGTTAAATAGATTATAGACTCAATATCAGATATACATATTACATATTTATCAAATTTACTGTATATTAAATGTCATCACAGTTTATTTTAAGGTCCAATTATCGCCATTAACAAACCATTAACTACAAGTTTGCCTCAATAAACTCATCATTTTCTGTTTATTAATAGTTATAAGGTAGTTGTTGGTATTGTGTAGGATTAGAGATGTGGAATATGGTCATACAGAATATGTGCTTTATTAGTACTAATACGCAGTTAACAGAGAGAATTGTCTCCTATACTAAAGTAGTTCCTAAATGTCAGATGTATTGTATATTGAATGTATGTCCTATAATGTAACATAAGAAATCAAATGAATTGCAGTATATGATTTTTGTGAGTAAGATGATATTAGCACAGATGAAGAGTGTTATACAGTGATGTAGTTCTGATGACTGAGTTTAATGACTGGGTTCTTCTTCTGCTGGTTCAGGTCAGGAGCTCCGTGGATCTGGAGGGTCTTCAGGTCAACAGCAGCTACAGTGTGCAGATCCAGGCCGTCTCGTACTGGGGTCCGATTCGGCTGAAGAGCAGCAAAGCCTCCGTCCAGTTCAACACACAGCTCCACGAGCAGACAGGTGCGACCCGACTCCCCGACCGCAGCACCTGTGCTCACTGCAGTCTCTGTTACTGGCCTTTTCTGGGTCAAAGTACTGCACCTGGTCAAGTTTGGAAACATTATGATTTTAAAATGCTTTTGAAAGAGCCTCTTCTGCTCGCAAAATCTGCATTTATTTGATCAAAAAACTGGAAAATGGTTTTATAATGTAAAACAGATGTTTTCTATGT